>VXBR01008899.1:710020-823041 GCA_013400215.1 Cisticola juncidis
TGTTTTTTGTTGGTTTTTGTTGGTTGTTTTTTGTTGGGTTTTTTTTTTCTGGAGGGGGGGGGTTGGTTTTTTTATGTTCTAGTGGTCTGACTTTTTTTGGTATTTAAATGAGCATTCCTGCAACCTTGGGCAGCTCTGCTGTGTGAGGAGGCTGGAAAGGTCCAAAGGGCTCTGCATCCTAGTAAGACAACAGCAGGTGAATGTGTGTTGTGTGTGTGTGTGTGTGTGTGTGTGTGTGTGTGTGTGTGTGTGTGTGCACATATACATGTAACACAAGGAATGTGTTTTTGCACCTTGGCTGATTCGTGTCTCACTGTCTTCTGCCTCTGCAGAGTCTCTTGTGATGGATCAGAAGAAGTATGGCTCTTACTAGGTACCACATTAGAACTTATTATTCCCCAGTGAGATCCAGCTTTGCCAGCAGCATTAGCTGGTTTTACTCCAGGCAGGTTAACAGCTGTTAAATACACATATAGCATCCTCATTTAGCCAAGAGTCCAGGTACAGGCTCAGGGCTGGCTCTGGTCTCACAAATATGACTTCATAACATATTTCTTTTGGAATTTCAGGGGATATTGAAGATTTTTGTGTGACACTCTTATTCTAAACTAATTTATGGAAGATTTATTTAGCACTTCAGTTCCACAGAGCTGTGAAATATAACTCTTTACAAAGACAGGCAGGTCATGCAGGAGAACAACCCACCCTCTGGAGTCCAGGTGCTTGCTATCCTTGGGGTCTTGAAGAAATTTGTACAAAATCCTCCAAAGATTGCTAGTGAAATGCTGAAATTCCCCTCCATATGCTTGATAGATTTAATAGGCTCTCCAAAACTCATTCAGAACTGGCTAAATGTATCCAACAGTAACGTGACATTCTTTCCCAGAACAGAGATAAGCAACAGCTCTGAGAGGTCAACAAGGTAGAAAAAAAATTTCTAACACTAAAATACTTGCTAGCCAAAAATGTTGACAAAATTTTTCCAACCATACTATATAATTTAGGTTTCTGTTGCAGGTTCTGTTTACTCCAGTATAGTTAGTCGAGAGATCAGAACTGGCCTTACAGCTCAAAGCTAGTTGAAGCTTAACTACGACAACACTAGTGTGCTTCCATAATTAGCCCATCAAACAGGGAATGTGCTTGTCAGCCTGTGAATGCATATACAATTATTCAGCAATGTTTAAAGGAGCAAAGGAATAAATATGATCAAAGAGCATCCAAGAATTAGGGATATATCATTTTAATCTCTGAAAATTGCACTACACATCAAATACATGACAAACAGAATAAATAACAGACAAATCTGATTTATAAAGTTTGAATACCACCTAGGGGTTATGGTGACATCATGCAACGAATAAAAGAAACTGAATTTAAGATTAAATTTCACCTTCAAAATCCACCAATTTTTAATTTTCTATACATTGAAATAAATCTCAAAACTATGTCTTTCACACCCCTCCTGCTCCCTTGTATGTTTTCATTAACTGTTTATATCCCTCATCTTGAGTTTCCAAGCTGTTGAAGGAAGCTATAACCTATTGTGGTAAATATAATTGTTTGGTTGCTTCCACAATCTTTGATGCATATTTTTAGTTGATCACAAAACTATAGTTACTCTTCCTTATCGCTGAAACTTAGCTACACTTAGCAGAATTCCTTCCAGATTTTTTTAGGTACGTGTGAAACAGGGTAAATATATGAGTGATTTCTATTCTGTTTGATCATACAGGGTAAGCAGCTTTCAAACCTCACAACACTTGTCTGCTCCAAGAGTTCGTACCTCTGCTCAGGTGAGATAAGCTGGCGCAGTCTCTGTGGGTCCGTTTCCTTGCAGCTGCACTGATTCCTGGCTTGTGCCACATGGTATCAGCATCCAGCATCTACACAGATATGAAAGACCCACACAACAATTCTCCTTCTTATCAGGTACTTGAATCTTGAGCTGTTCAACTGAATTACATCAAGCATGGTGTATTTACACCAGTCGGATACCCAGGCATTTGGGTATTTTTTTGAGTCACAGAAATGTAGGAAGAACAAAGAGGGCAACCCTCAATGCAGCCCAGCTCAAAAGCAAAAACAGTGGCGCACTCTTTATATTTGTTTTTATGCATGTCAAAGCAAAGCAACCAGCAGGCAAAAAGCATGTCTAGACTCTGCCTCAACTTTCTATTTCATGCTGATTAAGATGTGGCTGTCGCTTGCCCCTCCTACTCCTGCTTTATGCAGGATGAACCAGCTCAAAACCTGGTTTGTACTATACATCTCCAAGTGGGGAAGGAGATCCAGACAGCCAGAAAGGACAGTCTAGATGAAACAAGGAGATAAGATAGTGCAGCTTCTGTGCATTGCCATCAACAGAGTTTTACACATAATGCTATTTATGGACCCAAAGTCTTGCCCTTGTGAAACTTCTGTGCACCAAGACTGCACATAAAGATTCACATAAATAAAATTCTACAATTAAAGAAGAAAGATGCTGACATAGCATTATGTAATGGATATCTGCCCCTCCTAACTAATACAGCCCTGATATAGGACCCCAACTCACCCAGAGTCTTTCAGCTGAATCTGCATAAGCCCTTCACTTTTATATAAAACAAGCAAGCAAGTAAGCAAGCAAGCAAACAAACAAACAACAACAACAACAACAAAACCCTCCAAACCCAAACTCTCGGGGTTTTTTGAAATAAAACACTGAAAATGACAGAGAATAGAAATGAAAGCGTTAATAAACTGCTATCCTCCTTGCCCACTGGCTAGATGTGCTATTTTCTTTGGGCTTGTACTTTGGCCAGCAGCTTTTCTGTTGCAGCAAGTTTTGTGTGTCTTCCCAGGTCCTTGGGAGAAGCTGGGAGAGGTTCCCCACTTCAGTGCTCTGGCTGCTTATCAGCTTCCTGTTTTCCATGGGCACTCAGCATTCCAAGAACCCCACAGGTTCCATCCCCATGGTGCCTCTCACTCCCTCCCTGCCAACAGCCTAACACCTGGGAAAATCCTCCCAGAGCTCGCTCCTCAGGATGAGCCAAGGTCTCCCTATTTGTTAAACTGTACCCCACAACCCCCCTGCATCCACCAAAATAAAGGAAAGAAATGCTTTCTTTTAGGCTGCCTTTCTTGGCTACCTCTTTAAAAGGAAGATGACATAAACTGATGAAAAACTAGCCAGAAAACACATCAACCAGGTGCCATCTATCACAGGTCTCCCTATGCTCAAGTAACTGACAATTCAGCTTTATTCCCTCTCCTGCCCCGTAGCTCACCATGTGCCTCAAAGCTCTCTGAAAACAGGTATTGATCTGAGATGCTGCAAGGATAGAGCCTTTTGAGCAGCTCTGTGCTATCATTTTTCCTGAGGATCTGAAAATACAGAAAGGCTGGGTCAGCTCAGACTGAGCCTGGGCTTAACCCGGGCAGGTGCAGCAGTGGCAGTGTCTGCCCCAGCTGAATACACTCAGGACAGTTTCTCTGAAGACTTACTGGCATGAAACATTTGCTCTCTGCAAAGGTGTATTTTTATTGCTCAGCCACTCTCAACTAGATTAGGGGTTTTTTATTACCTTCACCAGCTTAGTATCTGTCACTTTCAATTTTACTGACTCATGTTTAAGAATAATGTTAATTATTTTAATGTGTTTGCTGTAAATCTAGCCTATGCTAAGAGCCATAATGCATATCATTTGCAACCTGAATCTTGAATTATAATTAAAAACAAATGCTTTGTATTGTTTGTATTTCCATAGTGTTCACAAAGCACTGAGGGTTGGGATGTGACTGCAGAAGAATTATATCAAACACATAAGAAGACTTGGCTTCCTGTCTCTAATGAAAACAGAAAAAATACTAACAAAGGGACTGAAACTATGACAAGTCCTGAATTGTTGTTTCAGACATCTCTTCTATCAGACATGCAACATTAAACAAGAAAAAGGAAAAACTATCAACATAAAACAGTTAATATAGATAATTGTCCTGGTGGTTTGTTGTTTTTTTTTTCCAAATAAATATATATAATATAATACTCACAAGTCTTAGCACCTGCTCACTTTTGTAGTGCAAGGGCATAGGCAGCAGACATTTCATAAACATTTCAGAAAATGAAAAGCTCTTGAATTTAGGAAAAAAAAAAATTCAATTCTCCTCAGATTTTCCAGAAGTATTTAATCTAGGCTTACATTTTTCACCTTCAAAGTTTCAAATATAAAATATTACTCCCTGGGTTAAAAAGGGATAAAGTGACTAAAATCTGCCTTCTAAAGAAAAAGATATTGCAGCCAATTTGTGGAGAGATTAATACTGTGTGCAGTTACACCAGCTTCTCAGAATAAGGCAAACTAAGAGCTAGACATATATCATTTACTTACAAGCTGGAAAGTACTACCTTAATAACACCAGGTTAGAATGAGATACCAGTGACACAAAGTCACAAAATGGCCATAAGACAAAATATTTCCATGATGTTTTAGGGGCTGTGTTGCAGAAACGAACACTTGGAAAAGCAGTCTATAAAATGTTAAGCCAGCCAGAAGGAGTAGTCAAGAATAAATAGGAAGCTGTGGGTAGGATTTTGCCATCTGCTGAGGAATTAAATACAAGGAACTAATAGCACAGAAGTCCTGCTTTCCCTACTCATGCTGTCATCCAGCTGAGAATCTCACAGCTATGGCTTGGTTCAGAGCTCTGGTGCTTGCTGTTATAACTTTTTTTCCACAAATTTTGGTTTAAAAACTCATTTTCAGTGATGCACAGGGAATCACAACTGCTCCCTTCTCTTCCACAGCTGCTTGTAATATGTTGATCTATACCTCAGACTACAGAGAAATGACCTGACTTACTGTCTTGCAGTAAGTTTATGTGATAAAAGAAATCAAGACAAAGACCCTGATCCTCAGCATTTGTACCAGGAAAATAGAAAGTAAGTAGCACATTGATATGTACAGCTATAAAATAGTGTTTTTCTATTTGTCACCTTTACCAAGGGACATGTTTTTGGGTTGGACATGTGTAACTGTACCACTGTATTATCATTCCCAAGACTGTGTGATCTGTTGAGCTGGGAACCATATAACAGGGAATTTGGGGTTTTGCTGTTCTTAGAAAAGTTTTAAAAATATTCCTCTATACAGAGACATTCCTGTGTGTGACACCCCGTACCAATGTGCATCTCAAGAAGTTCTAATCTCTAGACTTTTACTGTCTGAGAAACATCTTATCAACTCATTACTCATAAATCACATTATTTTGGCAAACAATTCCATGAAAATATTTTAGTCCTCTTCTGAAACTAGTGTATAGCTCAATTCACCATCCTGCACTTACAGTCCTAAATTTGGAAGACAATTCCTACCTCATTTTTTATATATCTTGGAGAAAGAAATATCAAGAAAATGCCTGTGACAGTGTCCTCAAACAGAGAGGTTCTGTGAGCAGCTCACTTGAAACAGAATTTTGGACAATGGGACCTCAGAGGCAAGCTCACTGCCTGAAGAGTGAAGGGGAAGAATAGGCAGGATATCCTGCCAAAATAATTGTGTGGGTTTGGTGCCAGATTTATTATATTGGTGTGGTCCAGTGTTTTTCTGTGCCAGGCTGGTAACAACTCCAGTGTTCACTTTCACAAATACAGAAGTTTCAGGTGGATAGTCAATGGAGGTTACTGCTGGTAAATCCTGTTTGAACTGGGTATTGGCATCAAATACTTTCTTGTCATCCTGATAAAGATGGGGGCATTCGTATCCATTATTTGGACCTCTCCAAATGCAGGCTAACTAGCACATTACCTTGCCCTATACACCCCTACCAACAGGAGAGGTGTTTGTGACAGGTATCCCTAGCAAGTTTGCTATTCCTTGTGGCTAAAAACTGCAGTGGCCTCACCCAATCTGCTGTCTTGTCTAACCAATCTCACACCACAGAACAGTCAAGGTCAGTCCTCAATGAAGCCTTAGAAGAGAAGAAGCAATAACCTCTCTTTCCTCATTCCTTCCTCCTCTATTCCCTTTTCTGTTTTCACTCCTCATGCATACTGGGGTATACATGATTTGTTACTTCCACTGTACACAGCACAGTCTCCTTTTGTTTCTTTATCCCACAATCAATCAGCCTGTGAAAATAATTCTGCTTCTAGACCAACGCAAAATTACTAGAGTAATTAATCTTGTTTCAAATTCTGGCCATCTGTACAGAATCTCAAAAGACAGGTGCTTAAAATTATCTTTGAGAATACCTGTGGAAAAAATACTGATCATCCAGCTATTTGCATACCTACCACATTAAACACAGAGAGGGGGAGCTTTGAAAATTCTGGCATAGATTTCAATGCTCTCTGCAATAATCTTAGATAAATTGCATTCTGCCTGTGCTTCAAAACCCCACTTCAAACACTTGTGCCAGCAAAATGCTGCCATTTTAATTCTGAGCAAACAGTGGATCACCTGCTGAGTCCAATGTTAGGTCTAAAGTTTTCTGTCATTTAAAAGCAGTCTTCAGACTTAAATATAAAATCAGTGGCTTACACAGTGAATCATTATAAATCTCTTGCAAGCTTTTAAATCAATCAGTCAAGCTTAGAAAGCAGTGATTTGGAGAATCACAGCTCTGAGGCTTTGGGGCCTTTTTTGTTCAAGAGTAATAAAAGTAAACCATTTTGTAGCTCTTACATGTAGTGGTTAGTTTGCTTTTTACTTCCCAAGGACTATCCAGGTTTGACTAAGTAGGTTTACCACAGTATTTGGGGAAAAAATATCCATTATTTAATATTTTTAAACCATAAAAGAGAGACTAACGCACAGAAAAATCATTTTAGTTCTGCTTAAACATAAAATTTGATGTAAAATGATCCTTTATGCAGAAGATGTGTTATTTTCTGGCTGATTGTTAAGACTGAAAGTCCTAAGTGCTTTTCAGTGCAAGGCTAGACAAATAATTGCTACACTGGTGGCAAAAGCACTGTCACCTAGAATTAAGGATGCTTAGCACTTTCCATAAATACATCACTGTTTCCAGCTGCTCTAAACTTTGGAGAAGCTGAATTATGAAGTTGTAATTTTCTATGCCTCTGCTTGTCTGTGGCATGTTTTCCAGAGAGAAGCAGAAAATCAGCAAAGGAATTTGGGAATTTTTAGAATAAGATGAGAGAAATTTTTTTCCATGAAAACTGTATTTGATGTCATATAGCTTCCACAAATTTTCCCATTTGTCTAAGGACCATTGGACACTAACTGTGCATTTTAGTTACCATCATAACTCCTAAGTGTTGGATGAAAAATGTGTCTTTGTGGCAAGAAGTAAAATGTTTGATTTGCTCTATCTCTTCTTAATTTTTTGTGTGCTTAAACATATATATTTATGTGTGTCTACATTATTTTTATATGTGTGTATATCTGTGTATAGGAATATACATATACAAATAATATCTATATGTTTGTGTATATCTCTTTTTCTTTTATACTCTTAGGAAAGCTGTGCCTAGCCATTAGAAAGGGAGGGTGCCTGTTCATTTATTTCTGTCATTTCTACTCTGGCAGAGGTGAATCTTCTGGAAAGAGAGGGCTACATCTTTCCTGAGAATGAGATTTCTTTACAGGGGAAGTTTTTGAAACAGTTTAAGGTGGGAAGACAAAGATATATGCAGAGTGGGCTGGAAGGCTAAGGAGCAAAGGAGTTGGTTGCAGTAGGGAGGCTGAGGGAAGCCACATCCAAATTTTCGAGCTGTCAGAAAGTAGGATATTTTTTATGACTATTTTTATTTTTTGCATGAAGTCTGTGTAGCTTTATGAGGAAAATAATCTTGCCACTCTGGAAAGCCATGATGGAGAAAACTAAGAATCAGCCCAGAAAGAGATAACATGGAGTGTGATATTTCTTTCTTTTATTTTAAATGGTGCCACTGAACATACTTACTAAGGACAGATTTATTTTGGGGGGCTGTTGTTATCTGTTTTAACTAAACCAAGTTTACTGACTAGAAGCCCAAAGGAACATGCTGGCACCCTTGCTATGCTGCAGCCTCACCACAAGTATCCAGCTGATCCAGGTCTTGTTGACCTTCACATCCAAAGGCTGGAGATTTTGCTGTGGTCTGGGACCTGCATCTGTCCCTCAGTTGCTGGCAGAGCCATAGGTTTCTCAATTTAGGTGCCCAGCTGGCTCTCTGTAATACAAAAGAAGGAAGAGAGAGACTTGAGGGATCTGTGAGTCATTTTCCTGCTCTCAGCAACACAAAGCACCTTTGGCTGTGAAACTCGAGTTTATGCTCTGTGCCATATCCCTCATGGATACATCTCAGGAGGGAAAGGGCCACCAAGAACAAAAAATCACAGATAATTGTTTGATATTTGCTGTGATTTTTCCTGATGTCGTGTTTGTGATCTGAGGAAACCACTCAGTGCAGGAGAAGCCACAGTTAGAGCAGTATTTCATCCATTTGAGTCATCTGCCTTTGATAACATCTACCACTGGGTATATCAAGACATAAACTCAATAAAAAAAAGTAACAAAATTTCCTCTGGAAAAGATATTTTCCCACCATCTCTGATGCCTTGGATATGTTTAAACTAGAAAATGGATGGGGACAGACAGTCTATTTTATGAAACTCAACGTAGTCATTTTGTGCAACTATGCTTTTAAGTTATATTCTTTCAATAAATACCAGGTGCTTGTGTCCTGCCTACTCTTAAGATAATTTGTTTCACATATGGATTATGCCTTGTATAAAAGAACATTTCCTTTGGTCCATTTTGCTCTTCAGCTGCATGGAGAGCTTCTTTGTCCTTGTGCAGTGAAAGGCAGGGGAGCAGCCAGCCCCTCACCTGAACTTCTCCTGGCTTCAGTGAGACTGAGAAGTGCTCAGCCCCCTTGAAAACAAAAAGGCTAATTATGTGACTTCTTGTGGATTTCAGAGCCCAATCTTACACATTCTATGTTAAAACAGTTCTGCAATTAAGCATAACTCATGATTTGCTTTTGCAATGACTGAACCCCTCCTGCTTTCACATCACAGCCAGAAGCTATTCTTGTTATAGTTACAATATTGCTCAAGTTATGCATGAAATTTATCATGCAAACAATTAAAAACTTTTTTTTTTACATATTGACCCACAATGTGTGTAATTGAAGGAAAGAATATCTCTACATTTGGTCATCTTCAGATAAGGCCTAATATTAATTTTGTTCCTAACATACACTTTGTTCCAGCAAATTTTGCTTGTAATTCCCTGAGCTTTGTGCCTTTCTGCTATGGTACTACATTAACATACTTTTATTGAATTATATTCCTCATTCATGTTAACCGAAAAAAATTAAGAGCTTGCAGCAAACTAAATTCAGGTAGATATCACATCATAGGAGCAGTGTTTGAATAGAAACATGAATCAGGTAATAAATAGCTCTCTTTGATCATTGTTTTTAAAATCTCTTGAACCATACTTTGATTAGTTCTATTTAATATTTAACATCTGGTTAGTCAATTTCAATCTGCAACGAGCGCTGCTGGAAAAATTCTATGCTGACTAAATACATTTATAATACTACAAAGCTGACATGTAATTGATTTTAGTTCCCATAAAAGGATTATGTTAACATTTCTTAATCCATATATTAGGGTTTTGTGAAGTCCAGCGAATTCACACTAGGGGTACTAAGTGTTTATTCCTTATCAATATTTTATGTAAAAATGATAGGACTATATTTTAGCCTAAGTATGGCTTGCTCGCTTTTCCTCTGGAAAAAAGCTAAAATGCAGAAAATTGCTGCTGTAGCAGTGATGCAGTGTAGGACTACTTGATGTTTGCTGGTTTTATATTAGTACAACAAAATCCTACTGCATGGAAATTTAGTATAGCAGTAAACTACCAAAGACTGTTTCCTTCTGCTAAAGGAGTATGATGGATGTTTGAGTTTTTTTTAAATTTTCATAAATGAACAAAAATATGAAATTCTTACCTAGGCTTTTGATTTAGAAAACCTAGCATTTCAGGTCAGTGTGACTTAGGAAGCCAAGAAAACTGCCAGTAGCTGCTGCTGGCTGTACCCAGTTGCCCAAGTTAACTCAGGCAATTTGGTAAATGTATTTATCTCCAGTCTAACAGAATAAGTATTCTATTAATAATAAATTTAAAGTCCTTATGTGTCTCAAAAAAATGCAGACTTCTTAAATACAAGACTGAAGGTCTTTGCCTGTCTGAAGAGAGTTTATTTTATTTAAAAAAATCCCTGCTTATCTGATAAAGATTGTGTGCCTTGCTGTCAAAACCGTAACTAGAAGTATGAGATCAGGCAATGTGAGCTGCTGACTACATCTCCTCTTTTGCCACGGTAAACCCATCCCTAATCTAGAATAGTCAATTAGAAAGGGCTTAACACAAACACTGGTTCTAAAGTGAGGGCCACTTTAGGACCATTTGGCTACAAAATACTGGGTCAGGAACCAATATTTTGTTCAAAGCCAAGTGCCAAGGACCACTTAATGTTCACCCCTTCCCAAGAAACTCTCTTAGAGAGAAGTAGTTGATGTGGTGTAATTTAGAGAGGGGGACAACAGTATGTTAATCACAGTAGTATCCACACAGTTTTAAAGACTGATGCTCATTTATCATTCTTTTACATGAGATTCCCATTTGCTTCCCCTGCAATACTAAATAAATCACAGCAGCTTAAAATAGCTGATAAAAATTAAAAACACTTTTGCCATTTCCAGGAAAAAAATGGAACTGCACACAATGTTTTTTCTCTTTACACCAGCTGTACTGCAGTGAATCTGGATTTCCATTTCTCATAAAGTATTTCATTATACTTTCCTAGCCATTTCTTTAGATTAAGACTAGCTTACACAAAGAAGTGTTGTAATTTGTGAGAGATTTGGTGAAGAGAAAACTGAAAATGTTAATTGTGAATCTCTAAGTTACTAACTGAGATCTCAGTTCAGGCAAGGAGGTACCTTTGACACTCAGAAGCAAGGATGCCTAGATGACTTTAGTACCATGTACACATGCACTAGATAGTGGTTAGTGCCTCCTTCTCTAGAATTTAAACACGTGCTTTCCATCAGAGCCCTTCAAAAGGCAATAGAATTTTTAAAAATATTTGCACCTTGCTCTGTATGTTCCTCACAGGGAAAAAAAAAATGGCATCTACTTGCAATCAAGAAATGAATTTCTGAGGAAGAAAATTATTAAGCAATAAGGACAATCCAGAAATTAGTGCTTCCTACAATCATAGATCCTATTTTATGTTTCCATAAATTATTTTCCTCTGTTCTTTTATCTTCCCAAGAATACAGATTTACAGCATAATAGTAATATTTATATGAACTAGTAGGCAACTGCATTTTAAACCACTTGTTGATGTAAGTCTTCACCCCAAACTACTCACACTAATAAAAAAGCCAAGGCTTTCACTTTGGTTTGTCCAGGGCATCCAGATATTCCCTCTGCTTAACACATAAACAACAATTTATATGTTTGGGCCATACATATGAGTTTTGCACAGGGAAAAGACCAAAATGTCCATTCCATTATGCCATCTGTTGGCTGTAACCCAACACAAGAGCTATAACGTGAGATACACAAAAATTTACATTATTTGCACTATTAAGCATACTTGAGCAACACTGAGACATTTGTTTTGGAACTAGAACCCTTGAGTCTCAAAAAGGGTAGTTAATAATGAAAAGAGTTTATTCCTTAGCAGCAATACTACATTGCTAGCTCTGAACACTCCTTGTTCAAAGTTAGCATATGGCATATAAATGATATATGACTTCAGGGTGTATTTCCATGAAAAAAAAAACCTATTCCAGCCTTTGTTCTACCTTGAAACTTCATCCCATTATAAATTTAGAGAATTGAAATATAAATATATGATTAAATGTGTGTGTACATTGTCCTCTTACTAGTGTTACCCTTTCAAGTCCTTAGGATAAGGTATGAATAAATTTCTGTTGTTTTTACTGAACTCCAAATAGCCAGTCTGAACAGATCCAATGTGGTTGCTGTGTAAGGTACCCAAGCTCAGTGCAGAAAGTCCTTCACCCATTTGTGCAGAAAAGAGCCCCTAAACTGAAAGCAAAGCCCTATGAGGGATATTTAAATCCTAAGTAAGTGGTCAGGTAAGTGCCTGCAGAAGCGAGAGGACAGATAGCATATTTGGTATGCTAATAGAAACCTATTTACTGGAGGAAGTGACAAAAACATCAATCAAATCAGAAAAGGCTATTAAGAACCGTTAACTCCCTTTCATATGAGCAATGATTTCCATTGGGAAGTAAATAAATATTCATGACAGGGAACAGTGACAGAAATTTCACCAAAATTATACTCTGGCAAGGTTTCCACACTAGACAAATCTTTAGGAGAGGCAGTTGGCCTGTGTGTTGGAAGGGGATTGAGTATATAAAGAACCCCACACAAATCCCAGGAAATCTATTTCTGTATTCTTGTTTCCTTCCTTCAAATCTGCTGTAGATAGTGTATTTCAATATTGCCCAGTAAGTCATCCAAATCTGAGATTTTTAAGGACTTAAAGGCCACTTTAAAATTATTAGAAGCCCCCACCTACTCATACTTGCTTTGGTACCTTCTAGAAAATATTGTTTTATTTTTCCAAACATAAAAAAATCTTGCAGAAACTGATAGCAGATCCTGTTATATCACACCATTTGAAAACAACGTGTGAGCCAAAATCCATTTGAAAACAAGGTTTCCATCAGTTCAGGAGATTTTATGCAGATAGTTCTGTCTATAGAGCTCTAAATTTATCAACAATACAAAGAAATAAAACGTTATTATGCATTTACAATATCCCATAACCAGACTGGAAAACAAGCACCTGCTGGCTTTTCCTACATTTCTGTAAGAAAGAAATAAATCTCCTCTTATTTCCTCCTTTTTAGGCTGGCACATGGGAAGGAAAATTCTAGCTTGGTGTATCCCTTTTCCACCTGCACAGGAAAGGAATACTTTTGTCCTTTTCTATTAAAAAAAAAATCAATGCAAGTTAATAAATATAACAGCTCACGTTGCATTAGTGCATTAGTAATGTAGCCTGAAATGAAATAACCTACTTACAAATATGGCAGCCTTCCATGCCAAGTTTCAGCCTGGAGCAAATTTTTATGGTTAAGTTATGAACCTCTAAAATGATGACATGTCCTTAATACACAATCTTAAATATCTCCATCTTTACAATTTACTCTCTCTTTTTTGGTATCAATTAAGGGGTATTTTTCAGATTTCTTTGCAGATTGGTTTCTTGCAGGGACTTAGCTGGTAAGAATAAACGCTTATGCCTTGTCTCAGAGAATGGAAGAGATTTTTGCATAGAAAAGCGGAATATTTTGCCCAAGATCTTAAGTGAAAAGAGGAAAAGGATGCCCTGGCTCATTTCCTTAAAAGCCATCTCCTTCTTTATCAAGACTGCATGTCAAAATCACAGGAGGAAAAGATTTCTTCACTTCTTTCTGCTGAGAGAGCTAGCAAATTGAGGAATAAAGACTTTTTTTTTTTTCTGTGAAGATTCTCTGCTCTTGTAAAAGGGTCTGGGGGATGTTCAATTTTTTAGTTTTTTTCCTTTCTAGGGGTCCAGATATAAATGTCTAGGACAAGTGCCTAAAAGGTGAAAATATTTGTAAAACTTACCAGTAGAATTTCATTTCAGCTTGTTGTTGGTGCGTAAAAAAGGTCAGTGACTCGAAGAGGGCAAAAATAAGATTAAGAAAAAAGGTGATGATTTTTATAGACTAAAGGAAAAAAGGGTTTAACACCAAGGGTCCAACATCATTTAGTCATTCAAGGTAGGCACCAAGAGTCACCTGAGATGCCACTTATAAAGCTTACAGACGTGACAGGTATGACAAAAAATTTATGGAAAGCCCAAGCTGCATTTACAGTTGGAGACAAAGAAGAAAACCCAAGCTACCTCATGTGACAACAGTCTCATGCTCAAGCAGCTAAATTTTGCTTGCAGAGTAGGATTCAGCTGGAGATCAGATCTTCCATATGTCAGTTGCTATGTTTAGATTCTCCTCCTAAGTGAGGCGCTTGATTCAGCTCAGTCTGAATCTCAGTATCCAGTACCATTAGAACTCTCTCTATGTTGGAAGAGTCAGACACTTCCAGAGGTGCTCATGTCTCCCTTGGGTCCCATGTCACATCTGCCAGCTCTGTGTGCATACCAAGGATTTTTTGAATGGCATGAGATGAGCCATTATAGGATAGGTGTACCCTATAGAAACTGAAGAGCTATTTGGTTTACTCTAAAATAGACACACTAGGTGAAATTCAGTTAAAGAAAGCACTTGTGGCCATTTCAGAGATTCTCATGGATCAGAGATATCCTCACAGGGTGCTAGACATGACACACAACTTTTGGGAGACCTGCAGCCTCCCAGGACAGCAACTAGAATTTGATTAAATACTTCACAGTATCTGATACAACATCATAAACCTACTTTAGGCATGAATCTCATCATCAGCCTTTGAGTCAGTGGCAGCCTAGACACCATACCCAACAGACACCACAGGCAAGGCTTAGCTGCTCACTCCTAGGCACCCTTTTGAGGCATCCTTGGCATGCTGAACATTGACATAGGGTGACAGAAATCACACAGAACCTGTAGGAAACCCATATGCTTCTGCCACAGCTGCTTGAGTCCAAGTTCTCATGTATATGCTGGGATATCTCATGTAAATGCACATCTGTGTATGAGCATCTGATCCTGGTCCTAAATCTCTACAGGCTGTTAAGGGCTTCTGGAGGAAAGATCTGGGGCTTTTGTATGTTTGTTTCTTTGATAGTATTAGTTATTTTTTTTACTATCTGCAAGAACACTATCAACACAAGAGTAGAGGAACTAAATCTTAGTAACATGAATCACCCTGAATACTAATTGCATGCTAGGGAGTAGGCAGTCTGTATACAGGGAGTTCAAGAAAACCTCTGTCTCTGAAATGTGGAGGTAAAGAGACATTAACTGCTGCACATTCAGTGAATTTGAAAATTACTGTAAGTGCATCTACTCATTTTAAAACTTCAGCCTCAAGCATCTGGTTTATTTTTTGTGCTCATCCTAGACAGCAATTGGTATTTACATGGGGTATATAGTCCAGTTCAGCTGTGGCAGCTGCAAAAAACACTGCAAATCTGATTTGGATTACAGTCTAACACCAATTGTGCCGTGGTTCCAACACAGCATCATCAGACCTCAGTGAAAAACTGTGCCATGCAGGCAAGTACTTAAAGGTATGAACCAAAGCTCATGAATTTGCATGCAGTGGTATCATCAGCTCTGCCCCTAAAGCTGGCATTATTTCCAACTTGATCCTCACTTTGCTGGTCATTAGCAGTGTTCCAGTTGCAGTGTGGTTATCAAATATATAATGTGCCTGTATGCAATTATGTTACTGCAGTCTATCTTACCCTAATGGACAAAAGGGCAGATTCAAGTGCTACCATTTGATCTCCTTTGCATCCCCTTCTGTTTTGTAAAAGGATGTTTTCTCAAACACTGTGTAACTGATAAATCATTACTTGGAGGAAGGCACCTAGTCTCATGTCTGTTTATTGTCCTTATCAATATGCACTTTCAGGCAAGGGATAGAGTTACTTGATGTCAGCTAAACATCAATACCATGTCACAAAACAGCACTTCTAATTGTGGTGCTGCATTAAACTAGTATTGAGAATTCCATGCATTTCTTTGAATAATATTTTGTGAAAGCTCTCAAAAATAAAGTAGTATTTTATGAGATCACCAGTCATCTAAAATTTATTCATTCTAAACCCAGTAATATGTGGGCTTCAGGGAATGACAGCCAATGCTGATGTGTGACTCTGAAGTTTGTGCCTAATGATTGTGGTTGCCAAGTATCCCTGTTCTTTCCACGGTGACAGTCTATATCAAGACAAGAGCTGACTCACTAGTCAATGTCAGCCACATTTGCCTTTTGACCACTCTACAGTTCAGTCTTTTTTGTTATGGAAGCTCTGAGATGAGATTACATTGTTCCTTCTCATAACATAAATAAATAATATACAGCTATCAAATGTATCAGCTTTATCTTCATTCAAAGGTCTGAAAAATATTATTGTTACTGTAAGGTTTTAATAATGTAGATTTTTGGACCCTTTCTTTACAAATACCTACCTTTGAAAATACAAATAAATGTAGACCAGTATATCAGGGTTGAAGTTTATCTCACATGACAATAGACATATGAACTGTAGGTACTTTTAAAGATTAGTATTCTCAGGACCTTTGGAAATGAAAGAAAAGGGAGTGCCTGGAGTTAACCTGTAAAAACAGCTGCCAGAACTAAAGAGATATAATTAAATCTATGATTTTGTAGCTAGATCAAAAGGGACCAATCTGGTTAGAAAATAAAACAACAAAACTTAGTAATACTTACTTATCTGATCATATTCAAACATAAAAATAGTGTGGGAGATTCAGTTGCATAGATAAGTCAGTCAATAGCTACTTCTTGGGTCCCTGTGTGCTGCCTCAGAATGTTATCCATGTAAAAACCACTTAGGTACATACCAGATGAGAATTTGTGACCATATTACATGGCTGGAATCTATTTGGGTTTACAATCAAAGAGATTATTCCCTGGCTGGATTTAGCCCAGTCCAGGACAAGTCTAACATTTTAAATGTTTGGTTACCAGAAATTATATTTCCAATATAACTTCAAACACCATTTCTTGATCTTTCTTATTGTTGGCTTAGGGGAATATTTTCTATGTAAGTGTTTACTCACCAATTTTAATACCTGAAAAATTCACCATGTTTTAGTCAAAACACAGGTTGGAGATAATTTAAGCAAGTTTAGAGTACCTAGTTGTCCAAACTGTAGTGACTACAGCCCCTTTATGAGCTTCTTAAGGAACCGAGTAGAACACTTGTTTAGATCACTGGGTGTACCTGCAGTCATTCTTGTTCCCTCTGAGTTGTAAACCCAAGACTCAGTCTCATGTTTCTGAGCAGGAATGTGTGGGTACCACTGGAGCTCAGCTTTCCTACATGGCTCAATATCTCTGCTCTTGCCATAAGATAAAATCAGGCTGATTTTTATTAAGCTGAAATATCCTACAGGAGGGACTGGGTGACCTTCACTGCTAGAATACAAGAAATGGGCTGAAATGGATTACTGTAAAAAATGGAAGGTCACAAAACTAAGAACTAGTAACAATAACTTGGATTCTGAGATGGGAGCTTACAAATTAGAAATGACAGAGGAGAAAGGACAGGCTGTGTCAGTCAGTCACAGAATACTTACATGAGCCTGTGTGTTTTATCTGCAAAAAGCCAGCTCCTAGAGCCCTTCACAGAATCACAGCATTTATGAAGATGTTGGAGAGTGCAGGGCTGAGGGTGGAGCCCTGTGGAACCCCACCAGTGACAGCTCCCCAGTCTGAGGTCACCCCATTCTCTGTAACCCTTTGTGCCCAGCCCATGAGCCAGTCTCTCACCTATTGCATGATGTGTTTCTCCAGCTGTGTGCTGGACATTCAGGATCCTGTGAGGGACAGTATTGTAAATTTTACTGGAATCCAAAAAGGTTACATCAGCTGGCTTCCCTTGACCAAGGTGGGTTACCCTGTCATGAAAGGGAGTCAGGTTTGATAAGCAGGACTTTCCCCTCATGAGGCCAGGCTGGCTGTGACCAGTGACTGCATTGTCTTTTGGGTGTTTTTCAATACCTCCCAGAATAACCTTTTCCATAACTTTACCAAGTGAGACAGAAAGGTCTGTAGTTTCTGGGGTCCTCCTTCTTGTCCTTCTTGAAAACTGGGATGTTCTCCAGATTTCAGCTGGGACCTCTGCAGATTCTCAAGACTGCTCAAAATCACTGAGAGGTTTTGCAATGACATCAGCCAATCTTTGAGGATTCTTAGATGAATCCTGAAAGGCCCCTTAGATATGTAGGAATCCAGCTGGAGCAGCAGATCCAGCACAGCTTCTGAATCAGCTGCAAATTGACCATTGCCCTCCAGCTCAGGGCACTGGGCCCTCCTTGGTCTGTCATCCATATTGAAGACAAGAGGAAAGGAATGTGTTAAACAGGTGTGCCTTGTGTCTCTCCCTGTTTGTGAGGTGACCATCCTCATCCTGTAATGCGTTGATGTTATTTTTGCACTGCATTTTGCCAGCAATATATCCTGTCAGCTTCAATTCCAGTTGAGCTTTGGCCACCCAAATTTTCTGCGTACAGTGGTGAGGAGCATCTCTGTATTTTTCTCCCAACCTCACTTCTATTGGGCATACACCTTCCTTTTTTTCCTTAATTCCAAGAGAAAATTCCTGTTCAACCAAGCTTGCCTTCTGCCTCACCTGCCTAATTTCCAAAATTTGGGAACTGGATAAATACCAGGGAAGTTATATCCATCAAATATAGGAAAATATTAATGTCATCACACACTATTCAAATTTCACCTGGAATACTATGTGTGGCTCTGCTTATTCAGAAAAGATGAATTCAGATGGGGGGAAAAATCTAGGAAAAGGCTAATAGAATAGTCAGGAGAATGAGGAGAGAACAGAAAGGAGACTAAAGCTATGGTCACATGTCACTTCTACCAGCAGCAATCCAGCCATGTGCTGTTCTTGATTGCATATCTCTGCCCACTCCTGCCAGGGAACCTGGACCTCCAGACCTGCCAGCTTATCTCCTTGCAATTCAACCAGGGAAAAGGATAATGTTAGGAAGTCTAACATTAAATCTGTACATAATATAATTTGAGGGGAAGTTGAAAGATTTCTCCTGTCCCTCGGAGTACTGAGCTTTTGGAGTTGCCTTCTTATAGAAGAAGTGGGGGCAAAAGTTTTATTAGTTTTCAAGGTAGCTATGGTAGGATAAAAAATAATATTACATGGAATAGTGCCCTTAAAAACACAGAGATGGGCAGAGGACTGCTGCTGTGCCTTTCAGTCCTGTGTTCTTTTACCAGTCTTATACTTGTTTCTATGTATATGAAAGACTTCAGAGATGTATGTAATTTTTTATTTTTACTGCATTAAAAAAAAAAAGTAATAGCACAGATCTAGAAGAGAAATATTCCTCCAAAGGAAGAAGAATGGATTCATAAAGCTTGGCAAATTACAGTCATTGACAAATTAACTCTCTCACTGAGAGATCAATATCAAGATTGTGCTGTGACTTGGGCTTCATTCCATGTGCTGTCCCACAAAAGGGTAAAACTCCTGCTAAACCACTCCTTTTTATTGTCACTTTAAATAAATGAATGACAATTTTATCATTCAGAGGACCTAGGAGTAGCTAATTGATATTTAGGTCTCTCCTTCTTATCTCATGCTGAACACATAAATGTGTGTGTGAATAAGCATGTATGAAGTTGAACTAGAATTTATTGTTTCATGAGAATAATTCCCCATGGTGCACAATTACGATTCTACCAAAAAGCCAACTGCTGTGTACTAGTTTATTTAAGAAAATTCTGTGATCATATTTATGAAAGCAATGTAGAAAAGCCCCAATATTTAAAGGCCAAAGTGGAAAGAGATTGAGTAATGGTGCATTGAATGTACCAGGATTTAGCCTAGTAAGTCCCCACTGTATTTTCAGGCCAACCCAAATTTGCCAGAGGATGTCACATTCTTGTCTATATCAGAGTTTCTTAGCATATATACCTATATATTTTTGCACCAATGTCATTCCTATCTTTCACTTTGCCAAAACATTCATCCACTATTGGACTAATGCCTATCATTGAACATGCAAAATTCTGCACAGATCCCACCCTCTGAAGAGAAAAATCATCAGTCATCCTTTCAACAAATGGATAGAAAAAGAACAGCCATATTTGGGTGCAGCCGTCAGATGCTTTCAGTGGCTGGTATTTTAAGTCAGCCATAAACTCAGCCTCACTGGCTTGTTAAAGAGGAATATGGCTGCTTTGCAACACCAAAGCAGTGCAAAATGGATAGAGCACATCAGTGGAAATGGTCCCAGATGTCTTAAATAATAAAATAATATACTAAATGCTTTGCCGTGCTAATGTGCCTTGTGCACACAGATCTCAAGGCACCTTACAGACATTAATGAATTAAGCCCTGTAAAATGGGTAAGTATTATCCATATTATGCCCAAGGGGAAAGTGAGAAACAAAGATGTAAGATGATGGTCCAGGAAGCCTTTGACAGACGTGGGAATAGAACCCAGGTCTCCTGGTCCCCACTCCAGGGCTGGAGCAACAAAACGCTCTCTATATTCATCTGTCAGGTTTTTTTAAAGTAAATTTAGTCCTTATGAAATTGACAGCCTCAAAGATCAAAGTGCTCAGTTAACCCACAGGACAGGTACATCACCAGCACTGGCTGAGCACACCTTTCCCACACTGTCTCAATTATAAGTGTCAGCTGCACTTGTTAGGAGACTGTGGGCTGCTCCTTTTGCATCCTGCCCATTCAGCTCTCGGGTTTCTCAGCAGAGTTTATTAAACTACATACAAGGTGGAGCTTGTTCCATGAGAGCTGGTAATAACAGCTGGTGGCAACTATTATTTTTTATTCAAACTAAGGACTGAGAGTGATTCACCACCACTTTTTAATTCTGTCCAGCTCATGTTTAGTAGGCTAGATTTTTGCTCAGAACTACAAAAATCATATGTCAAATGCATCAAAACTCAGTAATATTATTAGGAACTGGGACAGTGGGGTTTACTTCTCTCATCAAAGCTTTTCTCATCAAAGAACACTCTCACAACTGGCAGCTAAATTAATTCCAGCTTTACCAACATTATCATAGGATCATTGAGGCATGAAGACACTACAGAATGTCTACAGCACTACAGAACTACAGCAGTTCAAGCAATTGTTCAGAGCACAGGTAGCTCTCACCAGGTTTCTCAGGACTTTATGCAGTCAAGACTCAAAACTTTCCAAGATTAGAGACTGGATGGCCCCTCAAAACAATCTGATCAAATGCTTGGCTCTCCTCAGAGTGTAATTTCTTTCCATACACCTAGATGGAATTTCTTCTGCTTCAGTTTATGCCCTTTTCCCACTATATTCCTCTGTCAAGGGTCTGGCTCCATCCCTTCCAAAATCACTCATAGGCACTGCTTTTAGGTCCCCTGCCTCTTTCCCAGGCTGAACAAATGCTGGTCCATCAGGTTCACCTTTGCAAGGCCAAACAACCTCGGTGGCCCTCCATGGAATTCACCTCAGCTTATCCATGTCTTTTCTGTACTGGGCAGCCAAACCTGGCTGCATCATTCTGGATACAGGTTAATGATTTCTGAGAAGTCAGAGATTAATAATTTCTCTTTATCAGCTGTCTCCACTCCCGCTGCTACTACTCAGGATGTTGTTAGCCTCCATCACTGCCAGGGTACAACACTGGCTCAGCAGAAACCTCAGCAATGGGGTAGAACATGATGGAAGCTCTACTGGATGCCCTTTGCTAGTTTCAAATTCATAGTGTTTCTGCACAATATTTCTGTGTTCTTATTTGCACCCTGTCCTCATGAACCTTGCCTCTCTACTGCCTTTTGCACTGGAATTCGGTTGTGAGTTCCAGGTTCAGCCAAGCCTGTCTCCTGATATATCCACCTGAGCATTAGAGTGGCCCATCCTTCAGCTTGAAGATGGTTTTTCTGAAAGACCTGCCAGCTTTCTTAACGTCCTTTTTCCTTAAATGCTGCCTCCCACAAGATCTCACGTATCACTTTCCTGAGGAGATCAGTCTGACCATTCTGAGCCTCTGAGCTGTGCTCTGTTACTTGCCTTCCTCACTCTAAGATGTTGTAGAGCACTGTTTAACAGTAGCTACACCCAAGACTACCATTGGCACATCTCCAACCGGTTTGTCCAGCAGGGCAGCAGCTCACTTAGCATTTGTGTTGTCTCTGGAAATGTTCTGGATTGCTTCTTTCCTACCTGTAAGTTTCTAGAAATGAAGTGATTAGGGTTTCTGATACAGGATTTTTCAGCAGGCATTTTATGGACACATTGAAGTGTCCCAGATGAACAGTACAGACCAAAGGAGGTGAGTTTGTGATTTGGGACTTGCACTTATAACCCTCCTTCTCAAAACCAATTCTAATTAGAAACATGGTGTTTTTCAAAATGAGATTAATTAATAGCACTGTGTCTTCAGAGATGTTGCTGACACACTACCATTTGAAAGTTTTACATTGAAATTAGATACTTTTTGAAAAAATCATTACCTATGAAGAACTTATAAATTTGATGTAAAAGCCACTTGGAAAAAATTTAAAACCTCTATTGTGTCAGACAAACATGCTTTAAATTAGAAGTTTATGCACATAAGTTTGTCTCACTGTCTGGAAAACCCACTCAACCCACATAAACCAATGGCACCTCTAAGAAAAATTAGTCTTTGCTGAGTTGGTTTGGATTAAAATCAGTGACCTATAGATAGAAAGCTTTGTACATCATTAGTGATTCCCCAGGGCAGCCTGGTAAACACTAATGTTATGCCTTCTAGAACGAAGCTTGTTTTCTGGAAAGATAAGCTTATTAATTCATTTTTTGACCTTTACTGAGCACTCAGGCAAGGTTGTCCACCCGCTGGACACAAAGGTAATATCTGTTGCATACATTGCTCTCAATGCCATACACATTTTACAATTAAATATTTCAACCTCTTCCTAAGGAATCCACTTCCATTAAGCAGTAAACAAGCATTGCAAACAATATTACCCAAGATTGCTTACTGAATGAGTATTGCAGGCTAAATCTCAATCAATTTTGCAAGGAATTTATATTAATTTCTGGGCAGGTTGTACACAGGCACACCAAAACATTCTGTCAGTCATAGAAGATTTTACTTTTTTGAACTTGAGAGACACTGTAGCTGCATGCAGACCTAGGAGGGAGAGCAGCAGTCTCCTCTGCTTTCTCAAGGACCATTACTTCCTAGAAATATTCCCAGACTCTGGATCTTGGTTCTTCATGTTGTTGAACCATCAGAACAGGGTTTTTTCTGTGGTTTTGGCCCAGGCAAATCAACCCTCTTCCAGACATTCCCAGGCATTATTTAGGAGCCAGCAAAAACCAAGGACCATGATTAAGTGGTAGCAATTTACATGTGGCTACCCCAGAGGGCAAAGATTTTAACAACATAGATGTGAGCCATTCCATGTCAATTAGTCTTGGTGCCAGAGAGAAGTCTTAAAAATAGTTAAAGTTTACCATTTTAGATCTGATCTTATGAAAACATAACACAGACCTCTCTTTTAAGGTTGCTAGAGTATTTAAAAGGCAGCAGAATAAATTTAAAAGGCAAAGATATTTCTGTTTTATTTTGGAAGCAAATTGAGGACTAGGATTGCAGACTTAACAGGCGAGCTTGATCATCTGTAAAAACAAAACCTGAAGATTTGGATTTAAAACCATAAGTGCTCATGGTGCTTTTTTGCTATACACAATGGTCTATGCTATTAACAGAAAGCTATGCAAACAGCCTAGTTTCTCAGCTTACATTGTTTCAATGTAAAGGATGGAATAGTGTGAAGATCTGTGAGCTGCAGAAGAACATGATTTGGTTTATTTCATTTAATATTAATTGCAGTACAGTCAGTGGCATTGGGCAAGGCATATTCTGTTTATAGATTTAATTCAGTGACATTGTCAAACTGTTACTTTTCTTATTTTTCAAATGTATGAGCGATAGTTACCTAGAAGGATATCTAATAATAAAGATTATGGAGGACATAGAATTGAGTAAAATGCTCTTGGCCTGGAGCTCAGTGCAAGTCAACCTTGTGTGCAAATTAAGAGATGAGAAAGAGGCATTTTCATCCAGAATCAATTATCACAAATGATCCCACAGTCATGGCCAAAATCACATTACTCACAATAAATTAAAAATACCTGGTGATTCATTTTAAATGCCTATGGTTTTAGATACAGTGAAAAAAAAAAAGTTCAAGTTCAATACAAGTAAGGAAAATTCTGTCTTATTACAGCCTCTATTGTGCCCTCCTTTCTTCCAGTCAGAGCCTCAGCCTGCTGTGTCCATGTCCCATAGCATCCTCCATGCCCATTTTGGTGCCTCTGCTCCTTAAATGTTTCTTTCCCTCCCTCTTCAGCACTCCTGTTTTCCCTTGCCATTTCTCTACATGCTCTTTTCTGTCAACCCTCCTCATATTTAAGTAGAAGATTCAACAGCAAAATTCCAGAGAGACTGGCAGATCCTGGCCAACACGAGGTGTAGGCAGTGCAGCCAGTCTCAGACAGGAGGATAATTTCTGACAGTTACCCATACTGACTGCAGTTCCGTAATACATAGCTGGCTCCAGAAACAAAGGTCAGAAAAATTATTCTGTGGCTATTTGCAAAATTACATATAGCTTAAATATCCTTAATAGGCACATATACTTCTTATGTGTTCAAGGAAAGTAAACATGAGTTAAGATGACTAGTGCCAGTTTTCTTGTCTTAATGCTTGAAGAAGAAGAGGTTTAAGCCTATATTAGGGATGCAACAGATCTGAAGCCAACAGATTATTCTCTACAGTAGGGTGCCATAGACTGGCAAATGCAGAATTAGTAAACTGGTAAACAGAATACATTGATTACTTTTACATAACATGACACAAAGTAAATGGTCATTGTCCTCATAAATCTTTGCTAGTGCTTTTCCACAAAGGCAATTAAATAATATAACAACACCCTTCACTGCTATACGTTGTGCAGTCACGAGCAATGCCTTTGTGATGAAAGAACATCACATTTTAATTCTTCACACAGACACTAATTTTTAGTGGTCTACTTTCCTGTAAGAATGACACTTTGAACAAGATAATAGCAAGACCAAAAATGGAAAGATTCTGAAGTTTTTAGTCTTGCATACTTGATGACAGATTCAAAATCCTAGTGTTATTTTCAAGCCATCCTTTTGTATCTAGGACACAGGAACCAACAGAGGGAAATATTGCCACATGAGCTACATGATCAGTCTGTGCCACAAAACACAATCTGATTTTAGGCATGAACTTGCCAAAAAACCTTTCCTAGTCAATTCAGTAAGACCTTTCAAGTCACAAAGAATATTAAACAAGTTGAAAAATGTATCTTTGAATATACTTTAATGTAAATATTCCAGAAGAAAATTAAGAAATATCCACAAATAAAATGAATTGCTGAAAAATCACTTGCTTAATTCTAATTAACACTGTTTCTGCTAGCTCATATATAGCTGGGTAAAGAGGGATTAATATTGGTGCAGACAGGAGCCCTGCTTTCAGTAAGAAAGTACTCCTGCTTAGGAGTACTCCTGCTTTTGCTTAGCAAGAAATAAAAAGAGACCTTCTTTTGTTTAGTTATGGTTATTTCTCCATGAGAAATACACTGGAGAAAGGAAAGTTGTTTTTAGCACTGAGGCAGAAAGAATGGGAAAATGTAAGGCAACTGTTCTCTGATCTTCATGTACATCAATTGTGTGCAATAAATTTCCTGCTGTTTGAGCACAGACAGAATCTCAAATGCACATATACTTTTGCTATTAGAAAGTATAAACCAAATAGTGATAAACAGTGACTATTTGTTGTCTAGATTTATTTTCTGAGTAATATAACTGGGTGAAAAAAAAAGAAAAAACAACCTAGTATTGAAGGATGTATCATTTTTAATCTCAGTGCTTTGGCTACTGCCAACATCAGATAGAGTGTCGTATTGCAATAATTCAAGGATCTCTCTATTAGTTTCTCCAAGCCTTTAAAGTAAGGGAAGACGTTAGAGCAGGAAATGTTAGGTACACTCTCTAATTCTCCTCAGGTCTGGGACTTAAATTTATTTAAAGGAGAAATTCAAGGTAAGCTGTATTTTACTTAAATGCATTAATCTTTTTAACTGTTATTGTTTGATACAACATCCAGTTGTGGGTTGTGGTGTTGTTTTTGTTGTTTTTTTTTTTCTTTTCAAAGCCTGCAATATAAATTACTGTTGCTCCCTTCTGCAGTTCAGCTGTACTACGGCTCTGAGCTACTGCCTATCATCACCAACTTTGGGAAGTGATATTCTCTAATTGCTCACAGCCGGCACTTGCATGTACGTGGCACTCAAAAAGGGTTAAGCGTCTGAATCCTCTGGAACAGCGTCTCCTAAGGAACAATAGAAAAATCATTAGTGTGTTAACTGAAACAATACCATACTTTTCTCTCTATTGTTTAACCTTTCGTCCACATTACAAATATCTCAGTGTAGTTCTTATCTTTGACCTTGAGGGACTGTAGCTTTATCAGTGCTTCCGTTGAGATCACAGATGACCTTCAGCTGATATCATTGAGCCCTGACCTGCCTCAGTGATCTGCTCGCACAGAATACATATGCTGAACAGTGCTGGTGTGTGCAGTAGGGGTAAGTGAATTATTTACAAAAATTTGAGTTGACACCTTTTATCAAATGTGGAAAGATGAAGACAAAACAGCTGCTATTGCTGTCGTAAGCAATCTGCTGGTGATTGAATAAAAGTGTCAAGAAAATGGCTGCTTGATGGCCTTTTGTTCTCTCTCATCCAGCTTGATGTTAGTTTGAGCTGTCAGTTAGGAATCACGGCACAGTGATTTATCAATAGGCTGAGTGACCTTCCCGTGCAGCCGGCGCTACCGCGGGCAGACAGCACCCTCTGCTGCGGGCCGCCTCCGCTTCCCGGCGGAGCGGCCAGCCCCAGCGGCGCTCGCCTTTGCTTCTCCTTCCCTCACTTGTTTTTATTTTCTTGTTTTTTTCTCCCTTATTTTCTCCCTTTGTTTTTTGGGGGTTTTTTTTTGGGGGGGGTTTTTTTGTTTTTTGTTTTTTGTTTTTTGGTTTTTTTTTTCAAATCTCGAAAGCTCAGCTGTGAATTTATATATATATATATATAAAATAAAAAGGAGTGCTATAAACTGCACTACGTAATTCCAGGTTTTCTTCTAACAAAAGGGAAAGTGCCAAGTGAATCAGTCACTACTGCTGGGGCGAAACAAACTTGCTGCGATGAGGCAGAGGGACGGGGCAGGGCAGCGGCTGTCAGACCTTGGTGAGGAGGGTCCCGGCCGTGGTGCTTTTCTGGCACCCGCGTTTGTCCCAAAGCTCCCAGCTTTACAGCTGGCAAATACTGTCACGCAGTGAAGGACTGGCTCCCACGCAGTGACCCTGCTTTGCTGAACTTCTCTTCGGGGTGTTCCACGCCGTACAACCCCTCTGCAAGATCCCGGTTCTTTTCCCACCCAGCGCAGCCGCTCGGGAGCATCTCTCTCCTCTCAGCGGCTTCCCAGTGGCAGCTGCTCCCGGCGGGGCTCCTGGACCATCCGCACGTCAGCCCGTGCCGGGGGCAGCCCCTCCGTGTCCCCCCAGCCCCAGAGGCCGCCCCGCAGGCAGGGCAGCCCCAGCCCAGCGCCCTCCCCGCCGCCGCCGCTCACGGAGCCCTCGGTACCCGCAGCCGGGCGATGCACTGCACCCACGGCTATTGGCACCTAATAACGATTATTAGAAGCTTTCAAAGACATTCGCACGACAAATTGCTTCCTGGACCAATTTTCCCTCTTCGAGACTCTTTTCACGTGTTTTTTGTTAGGCTTATATTTTGCTCCGTTTTCTTTCACAGAGTCACAGGTTTCCAGAATATTCTGACTTGGAAGGGACCCTCTAAAATGACCTTTTTTTCCCCGAGAGTTTGTGAAACCAATATTCCTGTACTGAGTAGTATAGTCTAAGGTCCATCCTTTGTTTGTGAAGATGTGATTTTTGCTGCAATTATCAGGTGAAACAGGAAATTTTGATACTTTTAATTATTTTATTTCTTTATTAAGGCTAAAGCAATGAGTGATTTTCTTTTTTGGAGGAATCCACTTTTCATATACACATGCATGCCTACACAGCATCCAGATTGCCTTTGCTTTTTCCTAGAAGTGGATGAAAAAGGGAAGTAGTGACTCAGAAGGAATAGTTTATTTTCTCTATACATCTTCAGTGTAAAAGTAATAATGTGAAAAAGGTTTTCCTTAAAAAATGCTATAATAAAACAACAATTAAATATCCCAGCAGCTGTCACTGCTCATAAACAAGTTTTTAATTTTGTCCGTTTTGCACAGCAGTTTCTTCTATTATTTATTTATTTATTCATTTGCTTCCATTTAGGACTCAACAGTTAAGCCTGCTCATAGCCCAGGTGTCAGGTTCAGCTGAAGTTTAGTGAGGTTTTGTGAGTTTTGTGCATATTCATCTGATCCTGTGGTTAAGTCCACCGCAGCAAGAAACTTCCAGTGACACTAGGACCCAGATTCCAGGGCAGGCACCAAAGAAATTTAACTTGATCAAGGAGAGAGATCCTGTTGGTGGTACACAGGTGACCAGCTGGCTGGTGAGGAGAATACAGTTCAAAGGCTATCCTTGGAAATCCATTTAGTATCCTAAACTGATGAAGTGCTAAGAAGACAAGAAATACTTTATTTACAAAAGGACATGAATTTCCACGTCTGTCCAAGGCAAGTGTAGTCAGTGTCTGAACGAGGTGTTCACACTCATGTAATTTCTTCAATCCTCTTCTGAAAAAACCAGAAGTTTTTTTCCTATTTATTTTNCCTCGGTCCCCGCAGCCGGGCGATGCACTGCACCCACGGCTATTGGCACCTAATAACGATTATTAGAAGCTTTCAAAGACATTCGCACGACAAATTGCTTCCTGGACCAATTTTCCCTCTTCGAGACTCTTTTCACGTGTTTTTTGTTAGGCTTATATTTTGCTCCGTTTTCTTTCACAGAGTCACAGGTTTCCAGAATATTCTGACTTGGAAGGGACCCTCTAAAATGACCTTTTTTTCCCCGAGAGTTTGTGAAACCAATATTCCTGTACTGAGTAGTATAGTCTAAGGTCCATCCTTTGTTTGTGAAGATGTGATTTTTGCTGCAATTATCAGGTGAAACAGGAAATTTTGATACTTTTAATTATTTTATTTCTTTATTAAGGCTAAAGCAATGAGTGATTTTCTTTTTTGGAGGAATCCACTTTTCATATACACATGCATGCCTACACAGCATCCAGATTGCCTTTGCTTTTTCCTAGAAGTGGATGAAAAAGGGAAGTAGTGACTCAGAAGGAATAGTTTATTTTCTCTATACATCTTCAGTGTAAAAGTAATAATGTGAAAAAGGTTTTCCTATAAAAATGCTATAATAAAACAACAATTAAATATCCCAGCAGCTGTCACTGCTCATAAACAAGTTTTTAATTTTGTCCGTTTTGCACAGCAGTTTCTTGTATTATTTATTTATTTATTCATTTGCTTCCATTTAGGACTCAACAGTTAAGCCTGCTCATAGCCCAGGTGTCAGGTTCAGCTGAAGTTTAGTGAGGTTTTGTGAGTTTTGTGCATATTCATCTGATCCTGTGGTTAAGTCCACCGCAGCAAGAAACTTCCAGTGACACTAGGACCCAGATTCCAGGGCAGGCACCAAAGAAATTTAACTTGATCAAGGAGAGAGATCCTGTTGGTGGTACACAGGTGACCAGCTGGCTGGTGAGGAGAATACAGTTCAAAGGCTATCCTTGGAAATCCATTTAGTATCCTAAACTGATGAAGTGCTAAGAAGACAAGAAATACTTTATTTACAAAAGGACATGAATTTCCACGTCTGTCCAAGGCAAGTGTAGTCAGTGTCTGAACGAGGTGTTCACACTCATGTAATTTCTTCAATCCTCTTCTGAAAAAACCAGAAGTTTTTTTCCTATTTATTTTTCATTGCAGTTTCACTCATTTTCACCGCCTTGGTTTCATGGGTATGATTTCCTTTCTGTCACTATTGAGTTAGAGCCAATGCTCTGGAATAGTACAGTTATGCCAGTGCTAATCTGACAGAAGTGAAATCAGAATAATGGACAACATTTCCTAGGAACAGAGCTGAAGCAGTCTTTGTGCTCACAACGTGGCTACCGTGCTGAGAAACACCTTGCTGGCTTGGATGAAGGTTACCGAACAGCAAGTTGTGCATGGGTCTTAAAAGCAAAGTTCTTTGGATCATGAGAGCCTGTAATAGGACATAAATGGACATTTCATCTATAAAATGCCTGCTCATACACTGTCCTCACACCATAGCTAATGCATCAAAATCTGAAATGGGTTCTCTGTGACGATTTATTCCCCTGGTTACAGAAAATAATGTGTTGTAATATCAGTAGATGTTCTGTAGTACTTATGTGTTCTATTAAGATGTCTTTCCAGCCTGTAGCTCACAAGCTCACAAGCTTTATTATCAGTTTATATGATTTCAATAAAACCTGTTATTTTAGTTTGTATTTTCCTGTGTTCAAATGTTTATTCATTTAATTTTCTTGTTGCTTATGTGCTCACTTTATTTCCCTCAAACTTAATAGCTGGGGTGGGGGGAGGGGGGGAGGAAAGTGTGTTGAATGCTCTAGTTGCAAAGATCAGCAAAAGTATAGAGGGCATGTCTTTGGTGTTTGGGGTCATTTTCATAGGGATAGCGTTCATACTTTTAATGAAGATATTGGTTATTTGCATTAAGCCTATGTAGCATCCTTAACTGAAGGATCTGAAACAGTTTTGAAACCACTGAATGAGCACAACTTCCTGAGGAGGTGAGGACTTTGTAGATGGCATGGCACTACAATCTGTTAAGAAGGTTACCCTGAACTTCTCCAACTGTTTTGCAAGAACTTTTAGGGTGAACATTTTTGTGCCAAGCATCCTCTTCTTACCCTTGCTGTGTTTCATCCCTTGCCTTTCACATCTTCCACATGTAGCAGTGCAGCTCTCGAGACTGTTGGGAAACTCTCCCACGTCCTTGGGACATGACATAGATGTTCTCAAAGAATGCCAGAAATGCACTTCTGCACACATAGGGGAACTATGTGAAACTTATCTCTTGCAGACTGAGGCTGTTGTTTGGGACTGTAAGATGCAGCCTGAAGGGGCATGGTACAGCAGGCTTGAGGTGAGGTGAAGGGGGCACTATTTCAAGCACGCTCCCAGCCAGATATTTCTGTGAGCATTTACAGAGCAGTTAAAGTCCAATTTATCATTGCAGTGGGAATTTTCAGCTTCAGTAAGCCTACCTCAAATCTGAGTGTATTTCAAATCTCTGAAGCTATGTAAAATGTGCTTGTAAGTGACTAAGATTTACCAGATTAATTCCTGAGAGACCCTATTCATGTCAGGTATGCCCCATCACAACTGCAAATGGCTTTTCTTGCAACTGGAACCGAAATTCAGGTTATCTAAATGTAGGTATCTACACTGCAGCTATTCTTGTGTAAGTAAGTGTGTTGGAAAAGGAAACATGGAGACAAATGGGATATGGACTATATGAAAAAGTATTTGGAGGTAGACTAAGTGGATCTGGGGATAAGGATGCTGGGCATGCACTTTGGGAGAAGAGTTTGGACAAGAAGCTGTATGGTAGAAAAATGGGGTTCATGCATCTGTTGTTGAATACCCTGAGGGAATGAGACTGAGCATGATTTGTGGAGAAAATGGAGAGCTGGTGCTAAAATTTTGTAGAAAAGTGCCACTTGGAGGAAGAAGGTGACCTAAGTCCAAAGTGTGAAGCCATGCTTAGTTTGTGCCCAGAAGTGCTGTTCTCCCAGAGAATGGCAGGAAACCCAAAACTCCGTGGTCTGATGAGATATAGTGTCTATGAAAACCACCACATTATCCACAAGGCATCTGCACTGTGAAATTCTCTTTATTTGTATGCCCTGCATAACTCATGATGTATTCAGTGAAGAGGATGAACCCGCTGCGCTAACAAGACAAACACAGTAATCTGGTATTCCTACCCATTAACTCAAGTGGCTAATGTTTTTGTGATTGATGTCCACCATCCAGAAAGCACTACTGATGGCTGTTTATATGACATAAAGTGACAGTTCTGGGTAGGATTTTTTCAGTTTATTGTCTTAGAAATAAACCAAGATGTGGTAAAATAACTTTGCGAGATTCTGTCAGTCAAAAACTGTGAAACATCAAAATTAAAGTTACCTTTTAGAACTTTAAAATTTGCTCCTGCACCTGCATTTTAAGAACCCTTAAATTGGCATCGTCACATTCTATCTTTTTCCCTTGCTTCGTTGAATTCATGTTAAGGCTAAGGCTTAGTTAACAAATAGATTTTCAATATTGTTTCCTCCTCACTGTTCAGCATATGAACCAGGGTGTTGCTGCACACAATTCAAATCCTGCTCTGAACACAGAATTATTTGTTTCCCCAAGGGCTTCTTTGTAAAACTTTCTTAACACCTCTGGGAGATGAGTGTCATTATTCCCACTCTACAGCTGGGAATAATGGTACAAAGAATTTAGGCCCCAAAGTATTCACTGGTTTGCAATGTTCAGTTTAAGAACAACAAAACAAAGTATTTATGAGCATGTAGCATTCTACAGTAAAATTACAATTTACTTCCATTTCAGTTGTGAATGCTTATTGCTTCTGTAAATCAGACTCCAGACACCCATAACACAAGAAATACACAATTATTGACCACCTGTTCAGTGACTTGCCAAGCATCCCACAGGAGTTCCCTGACAGATGCACAGATAGAGTAAAATTCCCTATGGTTGCATTCAGCTCCCTTAACCATGACACCTTCTCTCCTTCTTTTGCAATCTCTTATGTTGGCCACAACATGTAGGATTGTTTTATCAAATCCAAGCCACCTACAAGTTAGCCCCAAGCTGGTCACCCTGCCTCTCTCTTGACAAAAGGGAGATTGGCTGAACCACTAAACCTCTGTAGGCATAAATTGGATGGGAGAGTAGGGGTTCATCCTTACCCACTGCCTACAGAAAGATTCAGGACTAGCTTAATAATTAGCACCCAACATCTAGAAGGATAACTTCTAGGCAAAATAAGTCCTTCCCAGTATTACTTTATTATCTGTAAGAAAATAAGTAGACAGTATCAATTCTTCACAAAAATCTGAGAAATGCCCAGTGCTCAGGTTAACTTTCTAAAATAAATACAGCAACACTTATGCAGGTGGAGCACATAAATAAAAATAGTCTCACAATGCATATGTCTAGTCCAGGATAAATGAAACCATAATCATTATCAGCCTTAACTATCCAAACTTTTATCAGTCTAGGTAATTTCTGAAGGTAGTTTAGTCACATTCTTGCAAATTTGTCTTTGCAGGTAAAACTGTGCCTAACTCAGGCAGGACATATACTTGTCTTAGTCCTCTTTTTCATCTCTTATGCACATTACTGTCTGTGTTATCACATTTTGCTATAACAATAAAGAGCCCATGTTCCAAATCCTAACAGAGGGTGGAATTCTCAATCCATAACCTGTTCAAATTCAAAGCCCAGGACCAAGTCTTTCCTGAAGGCTATGTGATCAGCAAATCTTAGATAAAACAGGGTAACTGAGCTTAAAGCCAAATTTTGGGGAGTCTAGCAAATCAATTCTATCATAAGTGACTATGTTCTTTGTCTAACTAATGAAGAGAAAAATAGGATTTTAAAGACCCTCAGAAAGGAACTTTACCTACTTAAATCTAGGCATCTGTATCTTACCCCTGAAGTCTGACTTAGAACAACAAAAAGCAAAGTGATCCAGTCTTGATCCACTCTTCTCCAAGTGAAAATCATGTTAAGCCTATGAACTTGATGCATCACTGAAATCTGTCAATAAATTCTGATGTTTTGGAACAGGCTGCTTCAAAATTCCATAAAATGCCAACAAAGTCATGCAGATCAGTAGAGAAGCCAGCACAACCTTTACAAGAGGATACAGCTAATGTTTGGAATGAAAGAGCCAACCAGCTCCAACAAAAATCAATGTGTACTGCTTATTTGTCATTTCCACTCCTCTACAGAGATTTTGAAGCTTAGGCAACTTACAGTTGGTGTACCAACTGTGTAAGCCAACCCCATGTATTGCCTTTGTGCTTCTACTGGTATGAAATGACAGGGTGCTCTGCAACAGCAAGGTCTTGGAGCAGTGGCACAAATGCAGCAGAAGAGCTGCTGGTGTGAACACCTGGGGCATCTCCAGATAGCCACAAGTGACTGCACAGAAACCAGGTGCACAATATCAGCTGCACACCTGAGGTGTATCAGTTCTAGAAAGGGGTAGACTGCAGCTGCTGCTAGCTGCTGTGTTCATACCCCCAAAACAAGAATAATTCAGCAGAGAAAAAAAGTTTGGACTGCTGGTACAGTGTTCAGGGTGGGTTCCAGCTGAGTATGTGCAAACACAATGCACAGAAATACTCATCAGTTTCTCACTGATGAAATGCCCCAGCCTGAGTCTTCATATATCATATCAGTGCAAAACTTCATCAAACAGGGGAACAGAGACAGGTAGGTCTTCTCAGGATTTACAAAAGACACAGGAATACAGCTAATATCCAATACAGCACTGCCTCTGTGTGCTTCATTTATTTTTCCTAAGACATTGTTCAAAAAGGTGCAGCCAGAGTCATCCATTTCATGGATTAAAAAAGTGAATCTTTTCCAAACTGCAATATTTTTTATTTCACATTGTCTTCAATCTCTAGTCTTCAATGTGCAGGGATAGTTGTCTGCCCTAAATCTCATGTACGTATGCATCATGACTTCTTCATAAAAGGACAGTAGAATGTTGAATAATATGTAAATTTTATGTTGTAATGAATTGGGTCCTAACATCTTTAAAGGTCAGACACCTGATATAATACATCATGTTCTTTAATACCAACTACAAAATAACTGTAATAAATTTTGCCAGTACCATATCCTCACACGCTGTTACCCACAAAGAAGCACCAAAGGAAATGTGTCATTTGTCAAAACATGTAGGGAAGGTGATGTGTGTACAAGTAATTTTAAAAGCTTTGCTAAGGTTAGGCATAGTTATACAAGTTACAAGGTTGACTTTTCAGGGAAGTAGCACATTGTCAACAAGCCTGTTGCTTAAATTCCCAAGAAGATTCATAAAGCCACAAGGCTATTTCTTTTACAGTGAATTCACCTCTAATAAAATGTCTGTGAATTAAAATTAGCTAGCAAAAGCCAGACACATGGCAAATCGAAATTATTGCTGTTGATGTAGAGTTAGCAAAACATGAGTTGTTTTTAACTTAAAAACCAGTTTATTTTGTCACAAATTCAGTAAAGCCTAAAAGAGCACTCTTTAGACCCAAAAGTAAAACATGTTTAAATACCTCATTGGAAAGGAAAATCATAGACTTATGTTTCAATTTAAGCACATCCTTAAATGTTTAATATAAAAGGTACTGAGCAGTTAAGTTCAAAAGGCATTTCCTTTGCAGAATATCTCCTGGCAATACTGATGCTAACGGGAGGAGAGATAGACAAAAAAGTGAAATATACACAGATTTTGCATAATGTGATGACTGTGCCCAAGATTCCTTGGGCACACCAGAGTGTAAAAAGGATAGAGCAAGCACACACAAAAAAAGTATATAGCTCTCTAATAAACTTTTACAAAGTTAATATGTGATATGCTTAATATCCAGCATAAACAGAACAGACAATTGGGGATGCAAGCATTGTAAAGTCACCCCATGACAGCCACTTTACTCCTTCTTCACAGTCTGCACAGGTAGGCAGCAAAGTTAAGCAGTACACATACTCACAGCTTTCTTCTCTCACTCAATTTGTGCCTACTGTTCCTGTCATTGAAATGTGAAGACAGTGAACCTATTACAACTTACGTGAGTGGCCAAATCACCAAACTGTACTTTACAGAAATATTCAATCATATGAAGTGTCCCTGACCTTCTAAAAGATAGCAAAAGGAAACTCAGGATCATGTCAGCACAAGAGAAGATGTGTCCAACCATAGGTGATGCCACTGACAAGATTTTGACACTTTACTAAAGGGAACTTTTATCTAGATCAGTAAGTGTTTTGTTTTATGTTCCCCATCATGCAGTTCTAACAATATGGCATTTGATCCTGGTCTTCCAGCATGCTCCTCCTCGTATGGCTGCTCTTTATCCCACAGACACAGGGTAGGATAGAGATTCTGCTTCACATTCACTCAGATTCAGCCACATTCCATCCAGTAGCTACTTGAGAGTTAGGTGTCCAAGTTCCAGTGATTGCCAGCAGAAAGATCCTTGATTCCTTTGCATGTGTGGCGGCTTCTGGTACCACCTTCAGTCACTTGAAGCACCCCAGTGAACCTCATGGCACTGCTCCCAAAGGTCTCACCTGACACAGAACTGGACATGCAGAGAGCAGGAATGGGGCAGCTGACTACCCTGTGACCTTAAGCACCCAGCTCATCTGCAGTGTAGGCTTAGGCATTTAGATAAGTGAGCTTTGAGGTGCTCTCACACTTGCCTTGATAAGACCTACTTAGCCAAGTAAGTTAAATATCCAACCATCCTCTATTTATAAATAATGGCCTCCAGAGAGATTGTCTGTTGCTGGGAACATCTAGAACTGTGAATGCCAGGCAGGGGTGGTGAATGAATAAGCTTCATTTCAGCCTAATGAACAACTGCTTTCTCATTATCCATAACATGAAGCCCTGACAAGAAGCTCTTTAACAACTAAACCTCAGAGGAATGAATGTGGTGCTCTTTTTATGCATTTCTTTGTTGCCACTCATCATGTATTGTTACAGTTCATATTATTTCTCTTTTCTATGGAGTTATAGGCATGGTCAGTGACAGAAAAATAGTTCCAGAAGAGAAATCTCCTCTGAACAGGAAATCTAGAAATTAAGTTCCCTTTTGGCCCTCTTGAAGCACAAACAAATAGACCTGAACAGAAACAGCATGAGAAACGGGGAATAATCAATGAGATTCCAGTCTAAATATTTGGCAGATTGTACTTATCTACCTTGCAAAAGTCTTTGGAAAATTGCTGCTTAAGCCTGTGCAGCATTTTACAGGGGATGAAACATGCAAATTGTTACTTTTATACATAATTCCTAAGATACATTCTTCCTCTGATACCAGCACGTAACCATCATGTGTTAAAGAAATAAGATATTTCCCCATTAGTGTAAAACAGATGTATATTATAGGCTTAGCACCTGAAGAATATAATTTTAATTTTGCCATTTCATAAAGAAGCCTTAATTCATAAATGTTAATGACACTGGGGAGTAACAGTCTTTTCCCTGGAGAAAGATTAGACCTTACATCATATTGTATATTATTGGACAGAGTTTCAACTCAGATTTTATTGTCATGTGCATCTGATGATTTTTTATAGTTTATTCCATTATGTAAAATATTTTCCCTTGCATCAAAATTTTAGATTTGAATATAGATGACATAAACATAATTTTTTAACCACTTAAACTATTTCTGTTAAGGCATCTCAGTTCACTCTCAAAGAGTGTGCCTGTAGAACGCATTTTTTAGTTACTAGTGTTGTTTACCACAATGTGTGATACACAGTCTTTTAAAACTGTTTCCTACATTTTAAATTAATTCTAATATAGGTTTATCAGTTTCTTGTTATGGTGCAGAACTTATATTAAATTCTGTGATCCATAAAACCTTTTTTTGAATGACACATAGTTTAGTTTTTCATTTAGAGGCTATAAAAGTGTTCACAAAAGTTATGTTGGAAAAAAAATGATTGAAAGTGCTAAAACACTGTACAGAATATAAAATCCTTTCATAGACTTTTTATGACACATGAAACATGAGTCTTAAAGGTTTAATGTTACTGACTTTTATACAAGGCTTTTTAATTCTTGATTCCAGTTATGGTTCTGCAAATGAACTGTGACATTAAAAAGAATCAGGCTGGAACTGCCTTAGCTTTCTCTCTAGATGAGTTTCTCCTGGCCATGAAGGGTTCACATAATCTGCCCCACCCTGCCCACGTCTGGTTAGCACTAACTTGCTACAGCAGCAGCCAAGTGTAAATCCTGCACTGCATTAAATCTGCCTAACACAACACATCCTACTCAAATTTGTCATTTAGGTTAGGTGGGCTTATAAATTGTTAAGAAGGGTGAAGTGTTACTTAATTTCCCTTTCTCTTAATATTTAATAGTGTGCTACAACAATTGGGCACGTGATTTAATTGACTGAATACAGAACCAGCACTGATATATACCCAAATAAAGAGAGACAAAGCCAGTTACTGCATTATTTGCATAGGGGTGAAGAAGCTCATGTTAGTGGGACCTGTGGAGGAACAGGTTCTTACACCTCCTAACAGCTAAAGGAAGACAAATATTCACACATGGACCACTCTCCCAGCTCAGCAGATTTCTAGGACTCTCCAGAGCAGTAGTGTCACATTCTCTGTGCCCTTCTGGGGGGGTCTGTCTCTAGAATACAATTGTATGTGATATGTTCTCAGCCAAATGTAGCCAGGCACAGCTGGAGGGCTTCCCCAGCACACCAAGTGGCCTGCAGTACACACACCACACCAGGGACTACTCCTGGGGAGGGAACTGCAGGCTGCTTGCTCTCCTAGAACCAGCTCTGCACCTTGGGTAATCCCATTTTGCCTGAAGGGCAGATCGGCTCCATGGCCCCAAGGATTTAGGGAGGCCTAAGAATGACTGAACCCAGGTTTTCTTTGACCTGGACATTTGCAGCTGCCTGCTTCAACAGGTTTATCTGAGCAAGTTTTCTATACAATCAACAGAAAGAAAAAGGATTTGATTAACATCATCTTGAAATAAATATCTTATTCCATTAGAAATGCCTATTTCTCTCCTACAAAAGCAGCTAGGATGCAGATTTACATATTGAATCTTGGCCTTTGAGTCACTGACAGCAGCCAGTTGAAAGAACACTGAAGTAGCCAACTGTGCCATGCAAGGTCTGTGTCTTGCAATTATTCCCTACTGTTTGCATCTGTACAGCTAAAATTCCTTTATTTCCAAACACAATAGCCCTGTTTCTACTTCTTACTGAGAAGAGCCCTCAGCTCATGCAGAATTCTGCCCAGCTATAATTAAAGATACACATAAGAGCCCAAGTTGTTGTGGCTCCTTACTTGCTACAACTTAGCTGGACAAGATGGGTGATTCTGGACTGTGCTTAAGGCCAGGCCCCAAACCTGTTTATTTGTTTAGTTGTACAGGTACAGTCAAAAACTGTAGGTGAAGAGAGCCTTTAGCTTGCTAGCAGGTGCAAATGTAATATTATCAGTAGATGAAATGATTGGCTGGGACTAAATACCAATTGAATTGGGATTGATGGAATCAAAATATTTGCTGTAGATTCTTGTTCGTGCTTGCTTTATTACAAAATTATTATAGCTGCAGTATGCACACTTAACAAATTTCAGAGTATGCCATGTTATAAATTATTGAAAGGGAAAGTCACTATCCTCTACAGGGTTCAAAAACCCCAATAAAAGTTTTCTGCCTTTTTTTTTCTTTCAAAATCCAATTACCAAGTGGCAAAAACACATTTACAGCAAAAATTAATAGTGCATGATTGTGAAGCAACAATCTAGTTCATGAGCACTCTGTCCAGCAAATGTTATGAGCAGTGTGATTCAGCTGCTGATGAAGAAAAATTCAATGCTGTTACCACAGTACATTGATCTATTCTGAACTAATTTCATAATTCCAGTGTTCGCATTGGTTGCTCTTGAAGATTTGACAAGCATATTAAGGGCAGACAGAAAAAAATTGTATATTGTACATTGAAATTAGCATCCAAACTTTGTTTTCATTTTACTTTTTTTAAGGTTTTTATTTAGATTTCATCTAAAGAACATGTTTGAGTTGTGTTTATTGGAAGACATTATCTTTACAGTGTGAAGGAGAAGAAAAGAAAAATAAAGCTGTAAAGTGCCATGAAAAGCTGTCTGCTACAAGAGCAGTATTTCTCTCCTGACAGAAAAGCTCCATGTTCTTTTTTCCAAAACCCTCACTAAACTCAGAAACATTGATCCAGACATTTCTATTGCTTCCTTGCTCCACAGGTTGATTACACACCTCACAAAAACTCAGAGCTGTTGTAAATTTTCGAACGAGAGAAAGCTCACCACTTATCCACACCCCAGCAGGATGGCATTTTCATTTTCCTTATAGCTTCCCCACCCACCATTTCCATTCAGTCTCAAGACAGATTAAAGTATTAAGTTATGTTAAGATGTAATGTAAATACAAATTAAAAGTAAGGTCTTGCTCTCAAATATCTGTAAAAGAAATCCGGTAATTAGAAGAGTCCTTTTTCATGATGTATCACAAAAAGTGAAAAAATTGTGCTGAAAGAACCAAGGTCAAAATCTGGACTTTTTAAAGGGGTTTTTTGTGTTTGTTTTTGGTTTTTTGGGGTTTTTGGAGGAATTTTTTTGTTGTTGTTTTGTTTTTTTGTTTTTGTTGTTGTTTTGTTTGGGTTGTTTTGGTTTTTTTGTTTGTTTTTTGTTTTGTGTGTGTGTGTGTGTGTGGATAAAAGTTCCAGTGCCCAATTTCAAGTGGAGGTATACTGGGGAAGGGGGTCATTTTCTTACAGTGAATCATCTTATAGTCTCAGGTCTCTCTCTTTTCTCCTTGCTTTTTCTTCAGGACTTCTCCACTTCAGTACAGCCTTTTGGAGTTTCTCTCTGTACACCATCCATTTAGTCAGAACAAACTCATACTCAAAGCTTCCTTTTTCTTTGTTCTCAATGTTGTTCTAATGCATGACTTCTGAGGTGACAAAATATATTTTCTCAACTATTTTGAGGAAGGGAAGGTTAGAAATGAAAATAGCACCTAGACAAACATCATCTCTTGGACAAATGTTTTTACAAAAGAGACAAGGCAGTTTTTGCCTCAAAAAATCCAAAATATCAGAATCAAAATAATTGTTAACTACAGTTAAAAATGTTGAAAGCAATTGTAACCAACTAGACTATATGAGAGAGGCTGGAGTAGGACAAAAGAAGACATTTTCTTAAGCTATTTAAGGTAGCGATATGGTATAGGAGGAAGAATGAAAATATGAAGAATAACAAGATGGCAAAGAATTTTTTTATAGGAAGAAGTGAGTTAATTTAATTCCTTGCCAAAATTCAGGAAAGGCACCTAGCTTGGATGAATGCTGAAAATAAACACAGAAGAAGTGCCACATAGATGTAAAGCAGAGCAAGAGGGAGACAACACTGAAGTAGGAATAACAGCACTAGTAAGGAAAGCAAAGCTAGAAGGAATGACATGAGTTATTAAGTATACTTGCTACTGGCTCCCAAGCTTTCAGAATTCACTTTCATTTTGTGTTTTTTTCCTTGAAAAATTCTTTTACCTCTCGTTTACATTTTCTGCTTGTCCCTAAAATTCTTTTCAAGATACATAATCTTTTCTCTTACGTTGGCTTGTTTTTCTAGATGTCTCCTCACTTTCTTTGCATAGAAACTCAAGTTAATATATTTTTAAATAAAGGAAATTCCAAGTCTCCTGTAGATATGAATATCTAAATCCACATGTAAGTGACTTCATTACCTTACTTGAAATTATTAATTCATCCTTTTTTACTATTATTAAGATACCCAGCAACAGATATACTTCAGCTTTTTTTTTCCATTGAATTCAAATTGAGTCAAGTTATGGTTGCTTGATCCAAGACCAGCTCTTCTATTTTTATGTGAAAGAAAGTCTAAACCAGCAGTGTCTTTTAGTTCAGGAAGACTTGGGGAAAAGTTTGCTGGATGTGTATCATTGCATGTAAATTTCTGGGCACTTGCTGCTGTCTCTGTTGGGACTAGGCTAGTGGGAATTCTGTTTGAGTGTGATAAAGTCATTCTTATATTGTTATTAGCACCACTTAATCTAGTACAGCTTGGCTTTCCTCTACAGTGGGAAAAAAAGCTAACTCCTACTGACTGATTTTCTAAGAGTTTTCTTCTCTCTTACTGCAATAGAGGATTGCACACAACTCAAAACAGAAGAAACACATTTATAGCTGACTCCTAGTGCTAGACCAGGACTTCCTTTGTTTTTTTATGATTCTGGGTCAGATTCTTTCTTTTCCCTGGAAGCACTCTCTCCTGGGATCTGTAAAGACATATGCTTCATGTGGGAGGCTGGACAGGAGGGTCACAGCTGTGGGGACCAGCCAACAGAGACCAATAATTTCTTTGTCTGGAATGTGTACCATTCACTCTGCCTCCTCAATATGGATATTTTTTCTAGATGGTATTTTAACTTACATGTATCATTTTAAATGCTTTTTAAAAACCCACAAATATATTATTAAATATGTAGCCTGTGTAAATTTGCCCTTGGCCACTAGGATTTGAATCTTGTCCATGGTGTTGAGCTATTCTACCTGCAGAGGGAATTAAATTAATGTCAAAGTCTCCTGGCCAATATATATCTACATCCACAAAATGGAAAGCATCTTGATTCTTGCAATAGTGGCACTGAGCTGACTAAAATAATATCCTTTTCACTGCCATTATACTAACACAATATAATTGGGGAATTGCTAGTGTCCCTATATTTAATTTTAGTGCCTCGGCAAATGATCCTAATAGCCTAATGGCTAGATGCTGCTGTTGCTAATGCTGTTCAATTGACTAGGTTTCAAAGTGTATCAATGAGTCTTTTAAGTATCCACTAGAGCTGTAAGGTTTCAGATTACAGCTCTTAAACTATATGTGATCTCTAATGAAAAAAGGGGAAAAGAAGGAATTGATAAAGCAAGCTAAGGCAGCAAACTCAGCAAAAACTGTGCAGGCGATCTAACCACTCTACAACCGGGTGAGCACAGAAATTACATTTGGTCACAAAATAATGCACCTGGGAACGTAAGAAACAATGCAAATAATAATCCATTTTTTAATAATTACATCTTAGCTATGCCACAGTGATGATTTTTTTCATGGACTGTAAGTATAATCAGGGGATTTGTAAACAAAAAAATTGCCTTGTAACTTTTTATGAAAATTATTTGCATATCTAGTATTGATCCTGATTTTTGCATGTTAAAACAAATCTCCTTGGGTAAAATATTCTTAAAGTCAATAATATGCTGTAATCTCTTGTGACACTAATAAAATAACACAAATGACAATTCATTTTTGTTTACTTGTCTCCTCTTTAATGGATTGATAAATTTTGTTTAAAAAACCCAACAACTAGATATTGGTGCATAGTAGGCATATTTCTAAAACAGTTCTGATTGATTTTTTGAGTCATTTCTGAAGAAACAATCAATCTCGAGAATTCTTTCCTCAAACATATTTTAATGGCTGTTGATGTATGTTGTGCATTTCACAAACACCAAAAATGCTGTGCTGAAGGTCTTAATCCAGCAAAAACTTTACATTTGCCTCCCCCAAGCATCTGATTCCTTCAAACATACAAGCAGCTCCAGTGAGGCACAGCTGATTTCACAGATTTTAAGTTAAGCATATGTGTTTGCAGATTCTAAGCTAAAAGAAGCTGAGATGTCACAGAAAACAATTCTGTCATAATCAGAGTTTATCTGTCTGCAATGCCAGCTGTATTTATTTCAAATTACCCCAAATTAAAATTGCAGCTATTACCATTCCTCAAGAAGCTGTACTTTGCAGCTTCTCGGAAAGAGAATAGGAGATGGTGAAAATGTTGTCACAATAGTGCTAAGAACTACAAGTATTCACTGAGACAAAATGAGCAAATGTGAAACTATTCTTCTGCCAAAGACAATATTCCATCTCCTCAGTTATGGGAGAGAGAGAGGGGGAAAAAATAAACTCATTTACTCCACCTCTACAAACTGCTAAAAGGAAGCAGTTTCAAGGTATCGCAATGCCTTTGAATTTTGTAGGTATGGGCAAATATTTTCACAGGAGTAATCTTAGTAGTCTCAGCTGATATTTTGATGTTCACATAACACAGCTAAGAGCTTACTACACGGCAGAAAAATAAAGCTGGAAAGGGGAAATGCCACCAACCTATCTTTTCAGAGTGGAGGTGGATTTGGAAGAGTGTTCACTGGACCAGAATGCAAAGTGCTGTTGGCTCCAGCAGAAACGTTCACAGATCCAATCTATGGATGAACTCGCTGCCCTTTAACACTGAAAACTCCGGACACTTGGGTTCCTATGACTGTTTTTGGATGTCCTTATTCCCCAGTTACAGAGAATCAGGTGTAACTCAATAGGACTGAAATGAAAACGAGCTAAACAAAGCCAAACTGCTTCCTCTTTTAGAAAGAAACTCCTGGAGTTTTTTTTTCTTTTTCTTTATTTTTTTGATTCTAAGAAAAGTCTCTGCCTTATAGGTTATTTGGTCCAGAAAGGATATTGTCAATATGTGGTAATTTTTTAATAAAAAGCAGGAATTGCTGCGAATAAACAAGTCATTTATTACAAAATCAGAGTACGGCCATTTATTTTAGTTTATTGCTTATGAAGTAATCTAAGAAATTCTTCCTTGTCAACAAAACCAAAGAAAAAAATTTTGTATTAAGCCATATCAATTTAATAAATTACATATCCTGAAAATTCTGGTTTAAACCAGTTAAATTCTCTGGCTAAACAAGTTTTCAGTGTTGCTACTCTGTTGTGGAAAGATCTGCTCCAGAGACAGGTTAACCCTTATGCTTTCTGTATGTATGCATTGGCTGAAATACCTTCCTACCTCTTCCTGACTCAATTTAAGGAAACTGATTACTTGAATTACGTTACCTATTAAGTCCTTTGCTTTGCTTTTGCCTTAAACAGCCCCACTTCTAGTCCTAAGTTCCTAGAAATTCCATCTGGCCCCCCACTGTTCCTTAAAACAAACACTGCCTCTTTTATTATTTGCAGTCCTGCCATCTCATCTCTCTGCGGAAACAAAAGGGCAGATTGTCTGCTGCAGGAGACACCTGGAAAATGCACAAAGTACAAAGGCCAGAATTCAAAGGAGCTCCCAGTGTATTCAACAAGCAATTACTTCTGCTTCTGATGGGAGACTGTCATCTTCAAACACGAGGCATTCTTCGGAAAGATTAGTCCAAATTACATTTTATTACATTGCCCTTCTTGGACGGCCTAAACTTCATCTCGTTCTTATTCTAATGGAATTCAATCAAGGGTATTAATATATTGTTTATGACATGTTTGGAGTTCTTGTGTTATCAGCACACATTCATGAGAGGAGCTTCAAACAGTATCAGATAACAGTGAGCTGGATGTTGGATGTTGTACAGCACAGGGGATTTTATCATCTTGTTGAACCAGTGGCAGTGATTAAATTAAACTGTCTGAACAAAGCTTTTGCATGTCAGGCTGTTGAATGGCAAAATGAAAGAGTGACACACTTCAAAGATCAAGGAGAGAGAGAGCTGAAAAATCATACTTACGTAACTTCTTATTTAATATACTGATTAACTGAACCATTGGCTGCCTGAGCTTGTACTAAACAATAACCAGAACAAAATATTTTATGCATCCAAGCATCAATATACTACATGTGAGTGCCAAGGTGCATACAAAGTTTTTGTGTTGTTGTTCTCTCATCTCTGTGAGCACCACACTGAACCTTACTGATTTTTCCCTTTCATACTTTCAAAAAAGTTCCAGAAGAAATGATTTACACTAGCTTCTGTTACAGCCTGCTTTCCATGTTTGTGGGGTCCAAAGGTAAAATTCTTCTCTAAATGTATAATACCAATATGCATAATTTCACAGACACCAGAAGGACATAAAAAGTGGCAGTTTGTGGGCATAAAAAGTGTTCAGTAAAGTAAGGGCTAAAATATCTAGACCCTAGGCTCTTGAAATGCCTTATGGTAAATAACTTATGTCCTCTTTTTATATCATTTAGAAAAAAAAAGCAAAAAGACAAAAGGAAAAAGGTGCTAATATGGAAAGACTGGTTGAAAGAGAAGTAAAAAAAAAATTAAGGACCTACTATTGTCCCAGACTGTCTAGTTTCTGAAAGTAATGACTTTAGACAAATTTTGTTTGTATATAGGAGAGCTTTTAATGTGTGCAGCATGATTTACAGTTTAGCATACAGATTGCTGATATTTTTGGTATGAGCTCAGATATCTTCCTTCTGCCAAATCTTGTATAAAAAAAATCCTGCCAGCATTTCATCTATTACACTGCAATCTCCATAAAAGATGGCTTTCTTCTGAAATCTCAAATAAGAGTCTCCTAGGTTTAAAATAAATAGGCTGAACCAAAAGGCAATTTCTGTAGCAAAGTTTAGTTGAATCTTCATCGAGGATGGATTATTGTTTGGGTATTCATTTTTTAAATATTCATTGCTAGCATAAGTCAAATTTTAAGAAACCTCAGAATGATTTTCTTTCAATTATCTGAGAACCCAGAATAGGTCTTGACCTTGTGCATGCTTAACATAATAGGAATTATCATTTCTTATCAATATTAATTTCATCTGATTACTTTACTTTGCACATTTAAACAAGCTTTAGTATTTTTTTCTGCATAAATAAATAAATTTCCTTTATTTATACAGCAAGATTATTTGTTTTCTTGGGCAAAAAAATGAAAGCATCCTTACTTTTGTCAGAGCTGTGGCTTGAAAAATATCTTCAAAATTTCCAGTATTTTTATTTGATAGTAATATTCTTCCTTCTTGTAGAGCCACAGTGCAATGACATCCATTAACATTCAAAACTAGAGAACACTTTCAAATTCAAATCCACTTGAGATGGTAACAGTAACAGAAATGGAGCCTGAGGGAAACAATTTTGAGAATAAACAGAGGACCAACCCATTAGAATATTCCACTGTGTATATCAGTTTTTCTAATTGGTGGTACATATATGTGTATACATGTTTGTATTTCATTGCAGCTCTATGAATAAATCAAGGTTTAATGTTTAAGGCAAACAGGCTAAATAGTAGATGTTTCCATGCACTACAGTGTTCATGCCATAGTACAAAGACACCTAATTATCTGGTGTAGATTTAAATATATATGTGTGTGTGTGTGTGTGTTCTTCTCTAAGAAAAAAACACACAGCAACTTTCCAGAGATACTTGTTTATGTTAGGCATTTGAGGAATTACAACCTATGATTTACTACATGTAGAATTTTTTTTTCTTTCTCTTTTTTCATCATTAAATATCACTGTATATGAAAAAACTTAATAGCCAAATAACATAGAAGGTTCTACCTGGCAAACACAATTGCTTTATTTTCTTTGCAAAAAGTAAATATTACATATTAGTGACTTTTAAGGCATGAACAATCTAACTAAAATAATTGAAATTATTTTACTAAATAGCAAGTCTGTTTTACTATTTACCCAATATTTTGATTTTTTTTAAATAAATAATTATATTTAAAATGCCTGTATATCTGAAATGCCTATAAAAATGCTGGCTGTAGCATCACACAAGTACCTAACTTTACTGAGATGAAAAGCATTATAGTAGAAGGAATCAAGGAAGCTCTTTTGTTTAATTTCAGTTCTGCTACTAGAGAAGGCCAAAAAAATGGGTCTCATTATTCATGTGCATTTTCATGTAAGACAAGAAGAGTGTGACCCAGGTTGCACACCAAGTTACTACATCCCTCTGTGCTGCAGGTTTTTTCAATCTATAGACTAGAATAAAAAATGTATAGTAGAATGTACACAAGTAACATATCTTTCATTGTGTCTAAGCATCTGTACACACATATATATATGGTGCTTTGAGGCTTTATTCTTTTGCTTGCCCAATACAGGTGTAACTCACTAGTAAGGAGGGTGTAAGCACTGAAGAGCTGTCAGATTATAACAATAGTTTCAAATTTCCCCTGGTGTCTTTTAGTTACTATGTGATTTACCGACACTTTTGAAATAAGACAACTTTCAGATATTTGTAGTATAAGGCCCTCAGCATGTAGACATTTATTCATACAACCAGTTGCACTGCACTCAGCTAAAATACTATATGACTAATGGTAGTTGTGTCTCCCAAGAATGAAATTCATCTGATCAATAATAAAAGGCTGTATCTCATTTAATCTAGATAATTAGCAAATTAATATAATTTGATTTATCCACAAAACAAGTCAGACTGGGCCCCAAAATTGCATCTCTCCATCAGCAAAGGACATGCCTAAGGCAACCAGCTCAGTAGTAGATCTCATAATGGCTAATGTGAAGTTAGACAAGGTGAATCTTCAAGCTAAATATCTGCAGTCAGGTTATAGGATGTGGGAAGCAGGTCTCCATCACAAACTATTCAAGTTCATGGGAATTCTATTGTAGCTTGTAGAGGAAATATAAGTATATTCAGTACAGGATTGCAACCCAAAGCAGAAACAAGATGAGTGCTTTCATGGGCTATATAGGTATGAAAGAGTACAGTAACACTGTGAGATGTATATTCTTTAGCATTAACTTTTCTTAAATAGGTGCATTTAAAATACCTGTAGTTTTTAAAATTATGTTCTCAACAGCTAAATTCACCAGTGTTCCTAGATGTAAAATAGAACAGTGTTGTGCTTTGGTGGTATTATTCCCGATGGAAATCTGTCAGGAAAAATGATATCTAGTCTTCATTTCCTGTATTGCTAAAGACTTCCAAACCCTGGATAGAGTCTGGGGAAAGCTGCTTGTGAATTCCTTTCTTTAGCATACTATTCCCTACAAAGTCATGCAGACACAGGCTTGAACAGTTCCATATCACATGTTGAAAATAAAACCTGCAAAGTGTGGAGTCCTGTTTGTCCAGTAAAAGCCTCATTTAGAAAAGAACTTTATAGCATGACTTTCTGCAGCTGGAGGGCACATTATGTCAACTAGAGTGCCTCAGGAGTACATTCCCATTCCTAATAGCTAGGAATGTATTAATTATTCTTAGGAATATATTAATTATTCTTAAGCATGGCTATTAGAAGTGTTAGCACATCAATGCAAAGCAAAGAAAAGGGTGGTTTATAGCGTGTGAAAGGTGCAAGGCAATATTTTGCTGCCTAAACTACATGCTTGCATTAATATTTGTGGTCAGAATCCATCATCACGCACCAGTGCATGCCAGGTCGTGTAGGAAGGCAGCACCGCTCTGACTGGCAGCCATAGCATGGATCAAAAGACCAGAGTGATATGCTAATTTGGTTTAAGATGAATAAGCATGTCAGCAGCAGCATTTTATGTAAAACAGAACTTGTGAAGTTTTGCAATCAGGTAGACACCAGAGAGGAATTACAATAATCCACGTGGAAGTGACAGAAGTACTGCATGGATTAACATTTCAGCTGTGGCCTGAGAAAATATTATCCCTAACCCAGCAAGAGCAGGCACATAAGTGAGTAAAAAGTGTAATGAAGATGGCATGTAAATGACTGCTGAAAAACATAAAGAGTAAGGTGACTATGATATCCCTTTGGAAAGGGATACAAGGAAAAAATATAAAAAGTATCTCTACAGGCAACTCAAGGAATCCATTGAAGTACTTACATGCATCTTTTATGTCCATAGTATGTGAAACACCTTTGTACCTTTATCTGAAGGCCCTTACTCATCACTGCATTTAAACTGGCAATTTGAGATACATCCAGGAGAGCTGGAAAACTCCAGCCAGTGCCTGACAGGAGAGAAGACGACCCCAACTGCATGCAGCACAGGGCTGCAAAAGGTGTCAGCTCCTGAAATGATCCTGAGGGGAATCTTCTGCTTCATATATGGTTTAATACAGTGTTCTAACAACAGTGCTTACTTCTTTGCAGAAAGATTGCCATCAGCTAAAGGAGATGCAGCAAAATCACTGGTGTGCAACATGGCCATCTACTTAGCGATGGAGAGTCACAGTGAGAGTGTGGTAAGGCAGTGAACTTGGATTGAAGTGGCTATGAATAACCTTACAGAAGTAATTAAAGTATTTGTTTAACATTCCACCTTAAATGTTTGCACTCGAGGAAACACTTGTACAAGACTGGCAGCTCTAGTTAGGCCTACCACCTTCCAGAGAGAGAAATGGTACTCTGTGATGCTTAGAGGGCATGTGTTTTGGACATGACTTTAAAACACAAAGCTTATGTTAAATGTATATACTGATGTTCCTGTGCTTCACTTTGTATGAATAAAGATTTGCTGAGTGTTGATAAATCAAATTATATTTCCCCAGTGAATTACTGTCCATGGCAGACATGGTGTGGGTCTACTTTAAAACATATATATGTGTATATATAGATATACATATAAAATACAAAGATTATGCATTTTGATAAATATGGCTACAATTTTGTTTTGCTTATCTGGGATAGGTTGCACCTGCACAAGTGTTTCATTCCTCATGAAACTGGTCGTCCTTATTCTCTTGAATGCAATCAGGTATTTTAATTGAGAAAAGTATTGCACATTCAGTGTCAAGTGGTTCAGTGGTGTTTAAGCAGATGCTAAATAAGTGTCAAACATGAGCCTTCACATTTTGAATATGTATGTTGCAAACTAAAGATTAAGCATGTACATGTACATTAACATGTACATGACCAGGGGTAATCCTTGTATTGAGAAGCAGATGAACATATAAGGCTTAAGTATGACCTTAAAAAAGTAAGCTGGATTCAGAGATTTACTAAAAACAAAAATAGTTTTATAGGAAATATGCAATCCAAACCCATCAAAGTAGCATGTATATCTGCAAAGGTATTCAATATATTCCTGCAAGTTTGGTTTTTCACTACAATTAGTACTTTGATAAGCAAACGAATGTAGGAGATGTACGAGTTCATTACTCAGCCTCATATTTTTTTGGTCACAGTCATTGTTAGTCCTCTGTCTTGCCACTCTTCTCTGGGTGTCAGATTTGAAATTGGCTTAGGAAGATTTTCAGACCTTCATTGGAAGCTGCATAACACTTAACTAAGTTTATCACTCCCCTATTTCTTCTTGATTTTGATAATGAAACATTGTAAAAGTCCCTACCATTCTGTCTCACTCAGAGAATGAAATAACAGAATGTTTTCCTTCACATTTTTGTGGCTTGGGACACTTTAAACGTTGCTAGACTGTGTAGGAGCTGCTTAAGCTTCTCACTCTCCAAAGGATGACTCCTACTTTCAAAAAACATTTAGGACAATTGAAGAACGTCATAGTCTTGGCCACCACTTAGGCCATTTGTGAGGTTTGTAGTCTGTATTATGTCTAGCTTGTTCATAGGCAAAACCTTTAGGCTATCACAAAGTGGAAAAATATTTAGCTTGTGCTTGATTTTGGCTGGGTAACTGTAAGGGAAAAATAAACAAATAAGTACATCTTTCAAGGCCTATTTATATAAAGTCTCCTCTAAAACAAAAGAATCAACGAGACACTTGCAACAGTGCCATCTGGTGACACCCATACAGTTAGCGCTAAAACAGGATTCATTTGCAACAGCTACAAGTTTGCATCAAAAAGACACCCACAATAATCAGGAAGGCCTTAATTTTCACTTTAACCAGTAAAAAAAAAAAAAGAATTTGCATACTTGGACACTGTCTGTGGTCAGAGAAGTGCGCCGTCTACTTTCTATATTTACAAACAGCAGCTAAAGGAGTAAGACATACAAAATTGTAGAACACAGAAGTATTAAAATAATATATCATAGATTAATATACTCATGTTTGGAACTACAAAAGAACTATTTATGCACAGTTAAGGAAAATAGTGGGATTAAGGAAAGAAGCAAAAGATCATGAGTCTAGTGCTCTGTATTTAAAACTCTGGAGAAATTAGATAATTCTTGAATTAGTACTTACATTGTACCATTCTTTTGAAAGGGAAACTGTGATGACTCAGGTAACTTAAAACCAGTATGCATCACATAAAAGCCTGGGAAAATTAATGGAAAAGCTAATAAGATGATGTGGGATTCAATTAATACAAAATTGAAGGAATGAATGTAATTAATGATGGTCAACATGGTTTTGTAGAAAATAGGTCTTGTTAAATAAAACTTACTTCATTCTTTGATGGGATTATTAATTTGGTTTATAATCAAGTCACTATCTGTAATTGCATGCTTTTGGACTTTCATGGGAGTTCTGACTTTAGAAAACATGACAGCTTTTTATTTTTTTAATGGCTTACACAGTCTCAATAAAAACTCCTTTCATGGGCTTCTGGATTGGATAAATCTTCCAAATATCAGTACTTAAAAGCAAAGACAATGTTGAGACTTGATTTTAATAAGGAAAGAGCGTATAAACAAGCACACATTGTGGCCTTATTATATAATTCAAGATCACACACAAGCAGGAGCAACCATCCTGATTTTTGCAGGGTGCTACAAGGTTCTGTAGCTGAGCTGATGCTTTGTCACGGATAACCTGAAACTAAATGACAAAATTTTGGCTGATATGATTTTTAGTTTACAAAAAAGCTGGTGGAGTGGAAAATGTACAGAGAAGGCAGACAGAAGGAGTGTTTTGAACTGTTCAGTAAGGTGGGCCAATTCGAACAAAAGGCATTTTAATGCAGATATATGAAAAGGTAAGGAACTGGCAACAAGTTACAACATCCTTGAAAAGTGGAGGACCAACTTCTGTGAAACAGTAACTCCATAAAGGACTTAAGGGGCTGCTGAGGAAGCATTAAACAAAAGGAATTGTGAGTGTGATATTAGAGCAAATCAGATTTAATCTCCACACACCACAGGTGAGATTGCTATCAGACTGAAGGGAAGGGGAAAACCCCACAGGTTGCAAAGAAGACCAGAATGAGTACTGGAAAGAAAAATGTTTTGCAGAAAGAAAAAATCCTTTCAATTTGTCTAAAGGAAAATAGAATTTAATTATAATAGCTCCCTCAGGAGAAAATCCCACACACTAGAGGGTTCTTTAGTTAAGAAGGTAAAAGCACAACAAGGAGCTGTGTACTGAGCTCGAGCCAGATAAATTAAAACAAGAAATAAAGCACACAAAGTTTAACAGAGGAGATGATTAACTGTGGAACAAACCAACAAAGGAATCAGTGGATACACTATCTCTATTAATGTCTTCAACTAAAGAATAAATGTCTTGTTGGATATGCTTTATCTAAACACAAGTTACTGAACTCAATTGAGAGGTTGTTGGGTGAAATTCAAAGGCTTGTGAAATACAGGAAGTCAGAGTAGGTGATCTAATGGGAATATTTGCAAAGACTAATCTTAGCCTCAGGACACTAGTCTCCTTGGGTTACCTTTTCAGTCAACAGAGAGTTTTCTTTAGAGAGCAATTCAGAATAACTTTAGTGCTCTCTTTGCCCCTCTCCACTGAGAGCTTCCCTCTCTCCACTGACTGCGGAGAAAAACAGTGGTTAAAGGATATTTGAAATAATCCGGGGTTTGTTTTTCTTTTTCTACAAATATACCACCACCATAAAGCATAAAATTGCAATTTTATTAAATATTTGGGAAAGGTCTTAGTGGGTGTGGAGAGTACTGGGACCGAGATGGAGACAGCTCTCTTTTCACTCATTAACCCTTGATAAACTAATCCGATTATACCAGGAGCTATACCTTGTTCCTGAAAGATTATCATCTATGGAGAGAGACTGAAGATTAATATGGTACTTCTATCCTACCCCCTTAAATATCCTACTTTAGGAAATCTCCATCCTACCTCCATTCCCCTCTCATTTTGGAGAACAAAGAGAAGAAAGAGATTCAGAAACATTCAGTGAACAGAAATTACCTCCTTACCAGAGGGCAGGTGGGCATATTCATCCTGCTTCTACCTTCTTCTTCACTGCTGGAAATGGTAGGAGTTGTCTTAATTCTTATGTAATCTACCACGTCTAATAAACTTGACTATTTATTTGGTATTTATTTTAAACTGTAATGTGGTATGGGTACATCCATTGGTATATCCTCAGAGGGGGAGGTAAATCTTCCTAGACTAGTTATCTACTTGGCACCATCACCTTGAGGGTGCCTTCTTGTCTTAAACACTGCAGATTGCTGTTTAACTCCCAGAAAGGACTTAAACACAGAAACCAAGAAAAACCAAGGTGGCTACGAACTACAGTGGATCACAGAACTTCCTTCAGTGCAGCTTCTAAGACAGTTTGTGTAAATTTTATTACTCTGAATGAAAGGAAAAAGATGCCACTACCCATTTGCCATGCTGAAAACTCGCTCTTCTGTAGCCATTTTACTGCTGCTATATCACTTCTTAGTGAAATTGGAATACAAAAAATACAAAATGTTAAGTTCTTAAACCTCAATACTCTCTCTTGTGAGCCAAAGTCATGCAATCAATAGCACACTTTTTTTATTCTTCCTTCTACTATTCAAACTGTTTTTAAAATAAATCAAAAGGTTAAATTGCACCAGTCCTTCATTAAACTGGAAATTGATCCTAAAATACTCTTTATTAGAATCCATATAAAACTAATAGAGGGATATTTTACAACTCTGCAGCAGTGGTTGCAAATGTTTGCCTGCCATCTAGTGGATTATGCAAGAGTTTCCAGTAATACTTCTATTTATTCTCCTACTTTGTGTTTTACAAATATTGGAAGGGCTTAAAAAAATTATTGACATAAACATGAAGAGAATGTATGATAACGATACCCTCTTAATGAAATTGTTAAGCAGAAAGCTTTAATTGTTGCACAGAAAAAATAGTAATGTTTGTGGATATCAAGGTATGTAACAAATCAGGTTCTGTCTGCTGATCATCCCAGAAGTTGGAACAGATAAAGCCAAGTAAGTTGAAATTAGGGCAAAGCACTGCCTGTGGTTTTTCCCCTAGATATTTTTTGCTAAAACTAAAAACAGAGGCCAAATGTGACTTGGACATATCACAGGACAGTAACAGCAAAACACAAATAAAAGATGTATCTTAGAAGAATGAAAGATATCTCTGATATTTATGTGATCTTTCTACAAACAGCATTGATATATATATATATACCAATGCATTGGATATCTACACTGCACAATATAACATCCTAGAAGTATTTTAGGGATACCTAAATAAAGAAGTTTGTGCACCAAGCAGGACAGAGCAGATTTGAGTATGCAGGATATTGCACAACTCCACTTTCTCAGATAGTTGTACACATATAATGACCAATCAAAACAGTTCTGTCAAAACCATTTCCAGCAGAAAAGTCATTCTCCAAGAAAACTACTATTGAGTAGTGCCTGGTTATCTTGAGGAAATATTATAGAAATAACTGTTGAGAAATTGGAAAACATTGAAGCCTGACCCTTCTAATGAGAGAATTAAAATTGAGGGGAGAGGAGAGAGGAAAATAACGAATTTTGGCAGATGTAGTTGTCAGAAAACCTAACTCACAGAAGATAAAAGGAAGCACAAGACATAGAATGACAAATTATAAAACTACACTGAAGGAAACCTCTATTTTCATTATTATTTTTTAATATTTAGATGAAGGAAAACAACATATTTTAACTAGAGTGTCCTCCCATGTGAAAACTAAAGGATTTTCCCAAACACCAATATGTCTTTATTTCCCCCATCCAGCCACAGTTAAGTTGAAAAAGGTCCATATTCCCTGTGGATTTATGTGCTCTATTGCTATTTTCACTAACTTTCATGAAACTTCACAGGATCAATGCTGAATCTGGCCCAACACATCTAAAAATGGAACAGCTGCTGTGAAGTCATCTAACCAGAGCAGCCAGCCACTGATGGGCAAAGACTGGTGGCTTTATTACTGATACCATGCTTACCAGTGAAATGCATAACCTGAAATACCATGCTAAAAATGCAGGCCAGATGATTAGTCTGTTTATGCACCAGGCTTATTTTTCTGCCTTCAATGAGTGCAATCATCATGGCACGTAAGAATAAGCAGCTGTGCATGTACCTTGAGTTGTTCCTGTGCCTGCAACAGGTTTTACCTGAAGTGAAGCTAAACAAAACATTCCTTTTTGAATTAAAAAAGCATTTGCTCTGAGATGAGCCTGAGTTTTTGTTCAGTCTGTATTTCTGTATATCCAATATTTTACACAATTCAAAGTGTATCCTGAATTCGGCTAAAGAGAATAGAGAGGCTCCTCTTTACATGTCCTAGGAAATGATTGCTCATATGTTTTTGTATCTTTACTTGAAAATGTGCAAGACCAGTGTACGATTCTTCTTTAAATCCTTCATTGAATCTTATATATACCAGAGCATTGTATTTGCAAATTTTAAATATTTTTCCTTAACACTGATCTTGCAGCACTTATATACCATTTAGTCTCAGTATTTATGTGCATATTATTTTAAAATCCTTGGGTTTTCACAGATGTGAATCACAAACAGTGAATAACTACCTGCTGCTTCCTATAGGCTTTGAATTCAATACAAGTTTGCTGGTCACAGGAATGAGACTATTTCTCTGCCCTTGATTAGCTGTCCCCTCAGAAAATTATAATTAATCCTGTTCGTAACCACATACCCCTATAAACTGGCTCTGGAGCAAAACCAGGGTGTGTACCAAGCAGCTTTCTAAGAATACAAAATGAAATGGCATGACGGGCTTTCCAGTAGGCCAGGAAGGCGGGATGGAGTGAGAGCTGATAGCTCCTTGCAGTCACATCCTCAGCAGCTACAGTCAGCAGCAATGCAGGAGGGGTTGGCAGCCTTGTCTTACCAGCTTCAAGGCTAAATGCCAAGGCAATGTGAACATTTAAGTCTCTCTATCTCCTGTCCATTAAATAGGCAAATAACTGTTGGTATCTTCAAATATCCTAATTTTGGATCTGGTGTACAGATAATCATAAATAAATATAAGTCGAGATGTCCCTCAGCCTCTTCACCCTCCTGAGGCCTCCTTCCCTACTAAGGGACCCGCCTGAGTAGTGCTTCCTTGGGTAACCACAGTAGAGCCTGGCATCATCATCTTCACTCCTTCACTTTCCATCTGCTTCACTGAAAGTTAAATTTGAGCATTAAACTCCCACTCGCCTACATAATGACACCGCTAAGCTCTTTCAGAGATCCATTTTCATGAGCTGGTCTCTTCTTACATGTAAAACTTGGAGGTGAAGAAATAAGAATATTTATAAAGGGATAATAAAAGTGCCTAGACTCAATATATTCCAGATTTCCAGTTCAGATAATTAAGAGTTGTGGTGTTTGGGGTTTTTTGATCGGGTAACATTTAAATATCTTGGAAAACAGGCTTCCATTTATCTTACTGACAGAAACATCACTGATAGTCATCCTAAATATTCCTAATTTTCTTTACATTACTTAGAGCTGCTTTACACTGCCCTTCACAGACTCTGCAATCAAAAGCAACTGCTACAGCCAGCCTTTCCCACACCCTGCAGAGAGGTATTATAGACTTCACCTCAGAAACTGAATTAAAATGTCTCTTTTAGAAGTATTTTTTATTTCATTTTAACAACATCAAGCAGTAGCCAGTTGTCATTTCCCTAATATGCCATGTCAAAGTTTACTTACTTTCTTTCCTGGGAAGTTCTGCCTTACTTTTAAGGTTTGATCTTTTCAGTAACAACAATCCAGTTTTCCCTACAAGATTAAAAAAATACACCCACAAGACTTCCTTTATATTCAAGGGCACAACCAGGGTCATTATGTCTCTCCTCAACTTCTCTTTGATAACCTGCACACCCCCTGAGTGCTTTGAGATCTCTTCAGCCTTGCTCATCTATCCCAAAAGTGTTTTATGGCTTCATTTAAATTATCCTCATGCTTTCTTGAAGTATAAACAGTGGGTCTGGAAGCAGTCGATAGGCAGCACTATGGTTTTACTTCACTATTTTTACCTGATGAAGCAATTTTCTCTTAATAACCATTCTGTAACACCCATTTCCTCTCATTCTGCCTCTTGTTACTTGTTTTGTCTTTCAGTCTTTGCTGATAAAACCCCAAATTCACCAGCTGGATGTTTACTGCTATGTGAGGTGACTGGTCTGCGACTCTCTGTCCTTGCCCTTACTCCTCAAGGATGAAATTATTTTGACATACCTTTCATTCTTTGAAACTCGATTTTCAAACTTTAATTAACCAGTAATATTTGTGACTCAGAGTTGAATCTTCAAAGTGAACTAACCTGCCGAAGTCCCTAGCTCAGATCACACATAGTAATGTAAAGCCCCTCTGTTCAGCATTAGATCTTCTTAAAGCAGGTGTCTACATCATTGATCACTGCTGAGTCTTGGGTTGCTGTCATTTTTTGTGCCTTTTAATTTACAGTATATTCAAATAATAAGGACTGCAGTGTTTCTATAGTATGAAATTATGAGCATGTAAAAGCAGATGGGATGTTTGAAGGTGGAAAGTGTTGGGGAAGAACAGAAGGCTCTGGTATGCAGCCTGCTGGGAGCAGTCCCTGGAATAATAAAGTGTGCCTGCAACAGCACACAAGTTAAACTCTGAAGGAACTAGTTGATTAAATCAAAAAGCAAATCTAAGTTTGAACCAGTTATTTGCTCACCTAGAGAGCAGCAGCTGTGAAAGAACACTGGGGATCCTGATAGGCATCAAGCATGCTGTGCTCTCTGCAGGGCTAGATTCACAACTGTGCTTAAACTCTCACAGTGAGAGTTGCTCTATGTGACACTGAAGACAAGTGGTGTAAGAATGATTCATTTTATTCACAATCACTGGAAAGGAATGAAAATAAATGGTCAACTCCTGTCCTAGGTCACCAGTTGTCCTTTGCAGTCTTTGATACATTGTGTGCTGCATGGCTTGCTTATAATTAACCTTAAAAAATGATAAAGCAACAAAATTTCCCAATGATAAAATCAGTGATGGTAGCAAGACTACTAACAAACTGTGATGAACTGGAGAAGCACATGGAAGACTGATTAGGAATAACTGGCAGATGCAATTCAGCACAAACAAATTATACACATGGATATAAATAACCATAGTTTCCACGTATGAAAAAATAGCCTCTGAGCTTATTACTCCACTAAAGAGTGAGATCCTGCAGTTACCATAGAAAGTGCCATGAAAACAGCTCAACATTCAGATCAAACTAAAAATATTAATCAAGTCAAATATTAGGAAGTACTAGAAAAGGAATAAAGAACAAGAAAGTAATCAAGCAGGCCAGTACTCAGCTGCACAGGTAATGTGTGAAGTTTTGGTTCCCTTTTCAGAAAGTAATATATGAGACCCAGAAAAATTTGAAAGGATAGTAAATATAGAAGCTATTCCACTCTTCTGGTCACTCAAATGCTAATGCATTTCAGTTTAGAAGACAAAATTTAAAGTTGACTTACATATCTACAGAACATGGCACGGTAGATAAAAGTTTACTGTGCAAGGGACATTAAACCAGGGAAAATCATGCTCAAAATGAACAAGAAGTGGCAATTCTTTATGCAACAGACATCAATTGCTAAAGGCTGCTATTACTCAGGAAGCATATATAGTCCAAAGGAAACTAGACAACTACTGGAAAAAATAGCATTGAAAATTACTAAATAGACAAACCATATGATGCTCAGGAAAGCCTGGAATACAAGACATTTAGAAGCCAGGAGAAGACAGAAGCAAAGCAACCAAATGTGCTTGCATTGTTCTTATCCTTCCTCAGGCAGCTGCCTTTGAGTACAAAAGAAGCTATTGTGTTAGAAAAAACAACTTTGGTCAGGACCTGTACAGATATTCCCATGTTTGTATTCTCTGGAGTTCCAAGAGCATGTAAGTAAGGAGTGAGGAAAAGCACGTGCTGTTTGCTCAGCTTCTTGGTTAAATGCAGTAGAAGGTGATGTGTGTTACAAATGCAGTCATCAGTGCCAAGCCTCAGCTCTCAAATTCACATAGCAGGGATGCTATTAAAGTGATAGACTTACCTTGCAGCACAAATATTTCCAGTATAAAACTTCCTACTAGAGGGATTTTTGTTTTTATTTCTCACCAGAAAGAATTAAAAAAATACTTAATGTATTTTTTATGGATGGTACCGCAAACCAAAAGCAGTCACAAGTTCTCTTACATCACTTAAAGAAAATACATGCTCTCCTTTTAGTACATTAAGTAACCAATGTTACCATTTAGTTCCATGTAATAATGAAAACAATGCACTTTTAGATTTATAGACATCAAATTGGGGTTTTGAATGTCAAAGACAGGTCCTTCTTCTGTAATTCTGCTGGACAAATGGTCTACCAGAAAATGTCTAAATGCATAAAAGCTGTAAGCTTACCAATGCTGAAATAGTAGATGCAATTTACTGGACAATTCAAGAATTATATACAATTTTATAAATTACGTATGAATTGTCATATTGCAGTTGCAAGCTGGTTTTAAGCATTTCAAGGACATTGAACCCAAACCAAAATTAAGCTACCAAGTTAGAAAAAACCCTGGAAATATACAAAACTAATCAATAGAGTGAATTTCAAGAGAAGACATCAGACTTCTTGTATTACCCAAAGATTTGGCTGTGGAGGAAAAGGAAACGCAGCAGCAAAAACATATATTCTAATAAAGTTTCATTATTATTTTGGGTACATTTGATATAGTTTAAAGAAAATTTTCAGAGTTTAAGTTACACAAGGGAAAGCTCATAGACTGAGATGTGACTCCTGAGACCAGCAAGAATGCTTCCCAAGTCTTTTCTCATTTTTAACTTGTGATACTGAGTCTAGAGAAAATTAAATAAGAGAGCTAATTTCTCATTTGTGCAATCTGACCTGGATTTTCCATGTTATTTTACTGAATTTTCAGATTTCCTAAGATAAATTTCATTGTTGGTATCTTTTCATTCAGTCAATATTCAGGTTATGAACATTTGAAGTCCTTTTTAAATTGATGCTATGAATGTGCAAAATGAAACCACTTTAAAATTCCCCAGTTTGGTTATTTACAGTATCTCCCCAGAATGATATCTGGCCAGGCTAACTGGAAATAAAGGTAAGTGATTCAGTGCAAAAAAATATTTTTCTATTCTCTTTGTCAGCAATATGATGTATTCAGCTTCCTTTATTGTTTTTTGTAGAGCTAGGATCCGGAGTGTATATGACGTAAACTCTTTGAGTAAAAAGAACTTTTTATCTCTGCACAAATATAACTTTTGGCTTAACTAAGATTCCAGGTTCATTTCCAAATGTGCTTTGCCCTGTTAACCCTGCAGGTTGCTTCAGGTCTCATTAGTGTTACACATTGAAAACAGAATAACAAAAAAAACCCAAACCAAAACAAAACAAAACCCAAAAAAACTTAAAAAAAACCCCCAAGACTTACACAGCAGCAGATGAAGAACACACAAGAAACCATTTTCTTACAAAGTAGAATTCCTGGGTGCACAAATACTTACTGGACATTAACTTTTGTTTTGGCATCAGTGAAGGTTTCCAGTGCTAAATGCATTCCTGAACCAAGCAGCTAGTTAAGACTTACTGATACTCATCAACCAAATCAGATGCTTCTCACGTGTGTACTATTGTATTGTAGTAACAATACTTAATACCTAACATTTTTAGATTCTGCAGTCAAAACGGGTGCTAACAAATGTACCATCTGTTATCTCTAAAACACTCTACCCCAGACATATCTATATGGACAGCTGAAGAACTTTTGTTATCTAAGTTAAACACTTTTCCCAGCAATTTGAATCGAAATCAAAATCACAATTCATTACCTACATTATTAAAAAAAAAAGCTTTATTTATTACTTTCAACTTGAGACTTAAGTTACTCCCTTAGTCTAAAATAAAATCAGTATGGGCTTCATTCCTATCTGGACCATAAGGCAAGACTAAAATTGCACATGTAGCTTTTTATCAAAGTAAAACATAAAAACCTAGATATACTACCACTTCTAAAGGATGCATTATTAAATCTACACTCAATATATTTGTTGGTACACACTAGTAAATACAACAAATGTACAATATCTGGCATGATTTTAGATGTACAGGATGCTAAAGAAGAGCAATTGCACTACATTCACAAACAGTTCACAAAAATACCAAGTAATAATATTACTGGTGAACTTTTAAAAATCTTTTCAAAGCTATTAACACAGCATTCTTTTGAAAAGTATTACAGAAGTACTCCAAAACTTTGACATACACTGATTTCATTTCTTTCATAATCGTGATGATCTTCAGAGCTCCTGGTAAGTTTAACTTGGCATTCTTCTCATGCAGGTATCTCCCATGTCAGCCTGTCATATTTTCAGCAGCCTAGAAACAGAAAAAAAAATATTCCAAGTCACCAAAAGAGACACCATGTAGATTAAATTTAATCTTTTCTTGTGACTTTGTAAATTTACCTAGAGAACTTAAGGGTCTAAAAAAAAACTACTTAGGAATTTTTTCCTAATGAACACTACCATTTTCCAAAAAAAAAAAAAATGCTGTGAACTGTCATTACCCTTTACTAAAACAGCCACGTTTGTTTGCTTGTGTTACATCCTGTATCTGAGCAGCTTTTATCTTGCACATTTTAACCTAGTACTTTCAAGAAAGGCTCAAATGCATAAGTACAGTTACCTTTGGAGTTTATTTTATATAATTTATGGTAATTATTACCCCATCCATACAGGTAAGTTATTGACAAAAAACTCAGAAGAATGATGCTAATCATTTCTGCATAAATCACCAATTAATATATCACCATAAATCTACCAATTAATTGATTAAGAATATTAATATTTTTATTACCAAATAACTCCAGTCAACAAGACACAGTTGTTGAAGACTGTCATTGGTAGACTTTAAACCAGTTATGGCACAAACTGCAAAGGCAAAGGAGAGCAACAGCAATGGGAAACCAGTGACAACAATGGAAGAAGTAAAACAGCCCTCAATTACTTATAAACACAGTTAAATGCATATGTAAGCACAGACACAAATATAAAATATGCATGAGCATAAAACAATGTTAAGCTGACAAGAAAGTATACAGTCTTCCAGAAGATATAGGTTTCCCATTTCACCTCTCAAAAATAACCAAATATAAGAGGCAGTAGCAAAAAATCCTGAATGTGATGTTTAGGTAGACAGTAAAGAATGACAATCCTTCAAAAGGCAAGTGATATATTTTTAAAACCATAGTTACCCTCTATTAGTTGAGCAGATAAATACACATATATGAAAAGCCCTATATATACACACATTGGGAAATCCCCTCTTTCTGGTCTTTGGAAAGGTTCAAAGCACAGGTTAAGGGGGTAAAAGCAGTATGTTAAGAAGATGTTAACAAGCTGCATGTACCTGCTCACAAGTTCACTGCTGCATACTGTTAGATCTGAGGTTGTAGAAATGAGGTGATATTGGTTAAAGGAGAAATCTATTCATGGTATAATGCAGGTAAGGGGACAAATGGTGACTATAATAAAAATTTGTGAGTTTTGGTTGTGTTTTTTTTCTTTAGAAGAGTTAGTCTAATTATTTTATTTCTATGAAACACACTATTTGTACCATTTTCTTCAGCTGTATTCCTTGCCTCCTCTATTGAACAGGTAATTTCCTTGATTTAAAAATGAGTCATATCAAAGTAAAATTTACAAACTGAAGCACACCAAGTTGCATGTGCATCTGACTCTTAAAAACAAATTTATATGCTTTTAAAACTAGAGCATTACCTTTAGAGCTTCTGTAGCCTTACGCAGTTCTTTAATAACAGAAGATAATGCTTCTGGATTTATCCCTTGTTCACAAAGCCGCACACAAATAGACAATGTCTCCATATCCAAGCCAGTGTTTAATATTCTTGAAATCTCAAAGAGAACTGCAACAGAAAAAATGAAAGCACTTTAGTCCCTATAGACTATGAAATGTCAATGATCAAGATTATTCTTCATCAACAATTGGATTCTACAGTACTTCTACAGTGTGACCATGGCACATGTCCATTGCTGTTTGAACTTCAACAATATTTCTGTTCAACTTTCCAGCAAAAGCTAAAAGCTACAGCTTCTAACATAAACAAAGAATTCAACAATTAACATGCCTGCCAATTAGGTAAAATGTAGGCTGTAGGAACACTCTGTGCTTTTGGACTCCAGATACTGATGAAGACCTTTCTAATCTTTAAGTGTTGAGGCAGTGTCTTTGGCAGAGAGACGTAGCAGTTTCCCCACAACAGTTCTGAGCTCTTAGCAACTTTGCAGACAACAACTGCTAAATATCTGTATCTATCCTAAATAAAATATATACATAGTTACATATGAAGCCTGGGCTCCTAAATCTGAAGATTAATGCACTTTCAGTATCTGTTCTCAAAAGCCTTACTTTGTCTTTAAATCTGCCTGTTGTCCCTTCTGTCTAAATTATTCCTGCAGAAGCGGAAAGAGCGAAGTTGTCAGGTACAGTTACCAGAACTCAGATTCTCTGTCCTTCCCAAAGAAGCCTCTCTACCTGCACAAAATAGTTTTACCCTCTTGAAGCATCAGAGGAGCCATAATGATCCTCCTAGTCCTGCCTTGCCTCCAGCAGCAGGTCAGAGTATGGAGTGGCTGAAACACTAATCTGTACACCAGCTCAACTCATGAAGGTCTGTACTAAGCCCCCTTTTTATAACAGCAGTCGTAAGTTCAAGAGAGGGGAAGATGCTGAGAAAATAACAAATTCATAGCACTATCCCATGAACATAGCCTACCTCTACTCCCTAATTAGGGCATTTTCAGAGAAAGGCTTCACATTTAACAACCCTCAACAGATTGCCTGGCTGCTTTCCAACCTGCATGTAAGCTTTTGTTCATAGGTATTTGGTGGAATTCCAGAGTTTCACACTACACTGAGAAACAACTCCAAAAGCCGCCAGTTTTGATTCCTCGTAGCCAGGCTGACAGTGAGCACCCGAACTTCACTCATCTGCTCACACCTCTCATGGCTTATCAATCTCCAAAGTATTTCTCGGTACTACCAGTACTCCTTCTCTCTCATTCCCCATCCCACAACCGTACCTAGGTTTGGCTGGGGTTTTTGGGGTTTTTTTTTCCAGATCAGAATCCATTTTAGTTCTGTAACCCTACCTACTGTCCTCAAAGCTTTTTCACTATATTGTAGTTTGGGTTGTTTTGGGTTTTCAATTTTATTTTATTTGGTTTAATTTGGTTTTCTGACGAGTCACAAGTAAGAACAAGATCTCGCGGTTCAGTTCAGGTTGCCGCTGGCACCGCCACGGGCCGGTCCCTCCTCTCTCCCGCTCACTTCCAGCCCGCGGGCTTAGATCCAGGATGCACCGAGCCAGGTCACGTCATTTACATTAACCGTTACCAATAACGAGAAACAAGAGCAAACATACACACACATATATCAATACATACAGACACTAAAAACCCCTTATTCTATGTTAAATACTCAGTTACATTAAAAAAAAATCCAAAACCAAAAAAGGAAAAGCCGCGTCAGGTCCAAAGACATTCGCTCTGCGGGGTTGAACCATTTCACGAAGTGACACGAAGTAAAACAAAACCTGCCACGCGCTGCATCTCTCGTCAGGCACAACCCGCGCCCCTCTTCCCGAGGGAGGCGCCCGTGCGCAGGGCCCACGGCGGGGCCCGGCGTTCCCTCTCCCTTGCAGTCCCTGCCCCGCGGCTGTCACGCACCGTCCATGGTCTCCCTCACGGCGTTCAGGCTGGCGGCGTTGCTCGCCATGGCGACCCCGCCGCGCCCGGAACCGGAATGCCCCGCGCACGCCCGGGCCCGCCAGCCCCACGTGACGGGGGAGGGCTTTCTTTGAATTCGTGCGGCGGCGCCGCTGGCGATTGGCCCGTTCGAGAGAGAAGCAGCCCTGCCATTGGCCCGGCGGCTCACACTTCGCTTTGTGATTGGTCGGAGTCCTCAGAGGGGGCGGGGCTGGTTAAAGGGCCGCCCGGCGCGGCGGTGGCGGGCGCGGCGGCGGTGCCCAGATAACGGCGGCAGGTGGCTGTGCCCGCGTCCTCGGCATTCCCGGCTCACCCGGCGTTCCCGGCATCGCCTCCTCGGCGGCGGGGCTTGGGAGAGCGGCGAGCGGCTCGGCGCGGTGGCACCGTCCCGGGGAGAAGTGTGAGAAGGGGCTCAGCGGGGCCGCTTCCCCCGGGGCTGCGGTTCTCTTTGCGGCCGGAGGCTCGGGAGGTGCCGGGGCCCGGGAGGTGCTCTCCTGCGGGAGCCCCGCGAGGGCTGAGCTGCCCCGGCCCGTTGAGGCGAGGGCGGGCGGTTTTAGCGCCGGGCGGAGCGGGAGCTGCCCGGGGCGTTATTGCTGCCCGGGCTGGACCCGTGTGCAGGCAGGACCGCCGTCTGGCCTCTTCTGGTGCTTACTTGAGGGCGTTTTGTTTGTTTGTTGCATTTTTGTCTTGTTTGCTTGTTGTTGTGCCCTAGTTTGGGCGTTTGTTTGTTTTTTCGTAACCCCCTTCTTCATGTTTTTTTTTAAACTCGTTTTCATACTTTCTGTTTGTAATTGTTCGTACCAGCCTTATGTATCAACTTTATATCATTGGGTCCAAGCCATAGCTAACTTCCTTTTTGAAATGTTGCTGGTGCCTTAAAATGATTAGTTCTCTTCTCCCAAAGCCTTCAGGGTGGCCCTGAAATGTCAAAAGTGTGATTTCATTGTTTTCCTTAATTTTGCTCTCCCTCTTTTTCAGGTATAATTTAGTCTTATGGGTGATACAGAAGAAGCTAAAATGCAGATAACACCGGAAACTCCAGGACGAGTCACAATCCTGAATCCTTTTGAAAGTCCCAGTGATTATTATACTCTTCAGGAGCAGATTGTTTCCAGTCCTTTGGTCTTTAAGTCAACGAAATCCTCATCTGTAAGATCTAGTTGTTAGTTGTGTAACTAAGTTGTTAAGTTGTGTAACTAAGCTATAGTGCTGATATTATCAAATGCATTAAAAAGGATGTTTTATTTAGTGTACTTTAATGTGTGTACTGAACTAAAGAACTTTGGTGGCATTTGGAGTTTCTTCTCTTTACAGAACTATGTTGTTTTTAAATACTAATATTGTCACTTAGTCTCCTCCCTTCCTAAATTTATTTTGTCTTTAATTATTAGCAATTGAGTGCTAAAACCAGTAGAAAGTAGATAAAGACCAGTCTTTGGATGTGGTACTCTAGTCCTACTTAAAGTGGGGAAAACCAGTTTCCACTTAGATGCTAAGTAGGCTGGTTGGAAATAAAACTTAATTGCACTTATGTTGTGAGCTGTTTGTGTATTAAAGTAAATGATTTTGTGTATCTGTTAACTTTTTTTTCAGTTGCAGATTGCATACTGGTTTGTAGTTGAAATTATTTTCTGATAAGCCATAGAGATGAAACTAAAAATAATCACTTTGTAGATAGTTTTCCAAATATATTCGAACAGTACTTTGTAATTGTTAAATAAATGGGTGAAGCTGCTTTATTGCTGAATTGAGTTTTGTTGTGCCCTATGAATGGCATATATAAGGCAGACACTGCAGGATGCACAAGGTGTCGTGGCTCTGGTCTTTGTAGAAATGGGAAGTGAAAGGAAGACTGCTCTATTAATTGGATATCTTGAGTTAGGATACTGGGTTTTCATTGAACTACAGTCTGGATTATGGCAAACAAGAAGCAATATAAGTTCATCCCATGTTATGTATCTTTAGCAGACCTATCCTTAGAAATTGAGAAGAAACTGACACCTCAGTTTGTAAATACCAGCTGTAACCTTCCACTAATATTATGTTGTAAATCATTGTGATGCCACTACCAGCAGGATGAGAAGCCCAACTGACTTACTTTTTCTTAGAGTAGATCATTTAAACAGAAACAATTTCGATTGTTTTTGACAGAAACTATATGGAAGCTGTGATTGTATTGTTCTGTTGAGACTTTTCCTGTGGTTTTATCTTTTTAGAATAGCAAGCATTGAGGTGCCCATTTCTTTTTTTAGACACCAGGAAAATTCAGATGGTCTATTGATCAGCTTGCTCTAATAAATCCTGTGGAAATAGACTCGGAAGACATTCGACGCCAAGGAATGTATTTGAGCCATGCTAGGTAATTTACTTATTTTTATGCAGCTAACTTAGCTTTAATAGTAGAACACTTGTTCTTTTGCTTTACTAACATTTCAGCATAAAATTAAAGACTTTTTATTCAAATGTTCTAACACAGTTGTTTACATGATATGGATATAATATTTAGATGAGGCTATCTCTGTGTTGTTTCCTTTTAATATTAAGAGCTGTTGATCCACTCTAATTGCAGTTTGGAAGACAGCCAGATAAAAACATTTAGTGGAAGCAAGAAAATGTCTTGCTAGTGATGGTTACCAGGCTACCTCTTCTGCTCCATGTTACAACACAGTTTATCTTCTCAGAATGCTCCATAGTGAGGTTTCTTTGGTCTCTGGGGCTTTTGCAGAAGGGTAGACCTGGGAACACCAGCTGAGGAAACCCCAGTAGTCCCTTTCAAAGGTATAGATAGACTTAATGTGCAGGAGGGGACACTGCTGCTAGTTACTTGAAGTAGTTTTGAGGACCTTATCTCAACTTTTTTCCTTTCTCTGAAAAAACTTGCATGAGGGAAACGGGAGGGTAAAACGGTCTTGGTATTTGGAACTTATCTTGAGGGATAATTTTACATGCGGGTGGTAGAGAGTAACATGCCAATTGAAAGTAGCCAAGGGAGGTCTTAATGGTGAATCCTGTAGACTCTCCTGTACATTTCTCAGATACAAACTTCACAAAGAACCGCTCCTCATTGCGTGAAGCACTGCAGGAATAGAATAGTAAACCAGTCCTGTCTAGATCAGGTTGCTCAGTCCAATCCACCTTGATCTTGAATGTTTCCAGGGATGGGGCAGCTACCACCATTCCAAGCAACTCCTTCCAGTGTTTCAACACCCTCATCATAAAAAATACTAAATAACTTACCGGTTTTAGTGTCTGACTAAACCTACATCTCTCTTTTTGAATAATAAAAGCTGTAGGACTACGGCTGTTCCCAGCTGTATCCAAATCATCAAGTCTTAATGTTTTCTTCCTCTAGTAGCCAGTAGGTTTCAGACTAATGCTTTTTATACATTTTAAAGCCTTATGTTTTTAGGGAGTTAATTACATTGTTTCTGGAACCTTATTCAGACAACTAGCTTTAATGGAGATGACTTGGGTGACAATTCCAGTGATGATGAGTGATGTAGATAGAAACATACATTGTCTCAGTGGGTCCTTTCAGTCTGTCCCACTGTTTCATAATCACTGAAGTTCATTTTTTTATTTAAATCTGCTGTTACTAGAAAGAGGCTAGCTTGACAATGTGTAGATTTGCTGTGTTCATGCTTGCATGTTTCTGTGCATACATATACATAAATACACAGTGATTTGTGTGCTTGTTTTTTTGATACAATAACTCTGCAAGTACCCCCATAGATGTCTCACTTCAGCATCGTCAAGGCAGATGTAATTGAAGGTGGCATGTCCAAACATTGCAGATATATAAAAGAACTGTGAGAGTTTGTGTTTCGCACATTTGTGTGTGCTTATGTATCTAATAATATCTTGTTATCTGACTGATCTCCAAAATTATTCAAGGGTAATTCAGGCATATGAACTGTGAATGAAAATATTGGGTAGTTCAGCTAAGAAAATGATGAGCATTTATAAGCTTAAAAAATTTTACAATAAATCACATTGTAGTAACTGAAAGCCAGGCTTGAAGGTGACCGTTAGAGGAAATGTATAGAATCTCACATATCATGAAGTAACTGAAGTAACTACAATACTTTTTTAAAAACAAAGTTAAAAAATGGTTAAGGAAATATATTCATTTTTAGAAACTGAAGTATGATACTGCAGAAAGTGTGGCAGACTGGGTATTTGACTAGGGTGTGCTCTGTGCTTGGAAAGTGGGCAGTGTCAAATATTAGTGCAAATTCCAGGAGGGTTTTCAGTTGCCCTTTAATTCCTTACAGGTCAGTTTTTTAGTTTGCTTGGTTTTATGGTGCAAATCTAATCTCATGTTAACTTTAATAGTAAAATATATTCATATTATATTATTTTGGAAGATCAGTTATGACTCAGTTTTTGTCCAGATATGCTGAGTAAACAGAATATTTGCTATTGTGTACTTTTAAATGGCACAAATCTTTTTCAAATCAACTGAATTGAGAAGTGCATTTATATTTCTAAATTTATAGTATGAGATTATTGTATGTAAGAGTAAAAACATCATAAAATTTATGGTTTAGTGCAATTTAATTTATAAAGTTTCTCTTTAGCATCTGTAAGTTATTATATGGCTGGACTTAACATCGTATTTTCCTACTTATGTGATGGTTTTGATAATTGAGTTGTTTTTCATTTATTACTTAGAATTGATAAGGAGACAGAAGACAGAAGGCAAAAAGCTATTGAGGAGGTAATAGAATTTTGTGCTATCAAATACTGATTTGTCTTCAGAAAAGATCCACGTGTTTTACAGGATTTCAAAATGCAGAAACCTATTATATTTCAGTAATAAAGTAATTCTGCACCCTCATCCCTTGCACTTGTAGTTGGAATCCACACACTTCTTTTCTTCCCCCTCTTCTTTCAGACACATGTAGGTCGAAACAACAGGTTTTTTTCTTTCATTTTTCTTGGCTAGTGGTAATGTAGCTGTAATATAACTCTTGAAGTTAACTTCAGGTTAAAAACAATGATTGAGAATGTGGGGTTTTACAGTAACTGTTGGAGTGATACTGCATTTTTTTAAATATTAGAGAATTTGTGTGATTTTTTTTTTTTATTTCTTCCAAAGTCTGCTTAGTTAGATGGAAGACTATATTCTTGTATTTTTCCGTCCATTTTTCATTTTATTTTTTACTGTTCACTTGGCTAGCAGAAAAGGAAAAGTGAAGTGTTTAAAATATTCACTACAGAAATTGTCAAGGTTATTTCAGTTTAAAAAATAGGTATGTCTCTGATAGGCAGGTCTATCGTTTTCTGTCTTTACAAACAAAAAATGTTTTATGATTCTGTAAAGTAGCTGTGTAGTTGACCTGCAGCTAAGATTCTCTGTTGTTCTAAATTTGCATTAAAAAGGGTATTTCCTCTTTGTGAGGTATAACCTAATGGATTACGCAGCTGAACAGCTTGAGACCCTGTCTCTGATAAAAATTATACCTTTAATAGTTGCATGTTTCAAGCTGAGTTTTTTCATTTACTTTGAGTCTTGCATTTATTTGAGAACTGGATTTGCCATGTGTTTCATAAAGGTTTGTAATAGTGTTCATGTCCTCACCATCAGAGTGTTTCTCATTGCAGCTGGGATGATAGACAGAGTTTCTGGCTCACAGAAAAAGACTGAAGTGCCAGTACTCAAAAGTGTTTTACCACTAACCAATTTAGCCAAATACACTAATAGTATTGCCAAAAAGCCTTGGTTTATCACTTTTATTATTACTGCAGTGTCTGTCACTTCTGTGAAATAGCTCACTTGTCAAAATAAAACTTAAACTGAAAATTTAAAAATAATTATTTTTAAACTACTATGCAAGAAGCATGGTAGTGACAATTGAATTTTTCAAGTGAATAATTATTGTTAAATCAAAGTTGTGTTTAGTTTTCACTTTGCAGACTTGAAAGATCTAAGGTGCTATGTGTCATAAAGGACATAGTTGTCTTTAAACCATTTTTTTTTTCTTTAACCTCTTTGGGCCTAAAATAATGAAATGTTCTACCTTTTTTTTTTTTTGTTGTTGTTGTTGTTGTTCAGGGTAATAGTCTAAATTTAAGTTGAAAATTTTAAAAAGTGCTGAGATGGTTTGTTTTTATTCTACTCCAGTTTTTCACAAAAAAACTCATAGTTCCTTCTCCTTGGACTGAACATGAAGGCAAGCAAGTTTCTCAGTTTAATTCAACGAAATGTAAGTTGCTTTTGTGTGTCTACCCAAAGTAACATAGCTTTTGGAGAAATTATCACGCATAATTTTTTTTAACCTCAATTTAAATTTTAAGAACCAGTGATAAAATATGGCACAACTGATTGATTTTCAGCTGTTGCCTCCAAGTACTTTCTTTGTTTGAAAATTATTTATTAATTGAAAGTCTAATGTAATTTTTCCTTTTTGTTATTCTTGGTCTTTGTTGTTAAATTTTTCTACTTGAATAATCTGTCTGCAATAATTTTTTTTTACACACATAACTTTGTAACTGTCAACTGTGTTGATACTGTTAATAGCCAAGTCTATTCTACTTCACTTTGTTCTTCAGATATTTGCACGTCCTCTTAATCAAACTGCCTTCCTTACCATGTAAGCATATTGGAAATGGAATTCTGTATTCTTTTACCCGTACTAGCAACATAAATTTCTGTTGTCATCTTGCTAGCTCACTGCCACTAGTCATGGCTTTTCTAAGTTTGTTTCATTTATGCCACTGTTGGATTTTGTTCTTAATGCTCTTATTGGAGTTTATATATAACCATCAGAATACAGAACACATTAATTACAAGATGGACAATGTGAGCTATAAAGTATTGTTTGCATGCCCTGTTGTTTGGTATGAAAGTCTTTAAGAAGTGGGGATTTCTGCAAGATTTGGAAAAAGCTTTTAAATTTTTTTGTCAAGGAGATGTAGCTTGTGGATAGTGTATTTTTAATTGTCAGTTTAAGATGGTCACTATAAGGGCAGAGAAATATAAGCCATAGTCTGAAATCTGGTAAAGTGAATGGTCAAAGAAAATGGTCTAATGTGTTCTTCAGCTGCACAAAAAAAGTTGAAATGTATCTTTACCTTTCTCCAGTCCACACTGAATGACTTTCTGGAAATGTGTTTTACTTGAACACAACCTGTTTAGCTAAGCTATACTAGAACTAGTTTGTTTTAAATCTGTCATGCAGAGTCAGGAGGACACAAGTTTTGGGCAATATTGATGCTACTTCGCTAAGCTTTTTTTGAATAGAAACATGCTGAAATTCTCTTGATAGCTATAATGGTAACATTTTCTCAGTACTACTTTCTAATCTCTTTCAAACATTGAAGCAAAAATTTTGTTTGGTTGTATTAAGTATTCTAACTTAATGTTGCTACATTTCAAAGCTATCTGCAGTGCATGTTAAAATTTAAGTTCTATGTTTTCTAGCCATAGATATAGATAACATTTCTCCAATTGGAAGACAGCTGAGCTTGCAGCCTGGGAAAAGCAATGGTGAGTAAAAGGCAGTGCCTGAAGTTACAGGCCTTCTCTCAAGAACAATAACCCATTTTTAATGGCTATTTAATTTCAAAAGGAAATAGTTTTTTAGTGTTACAGTAGAAACAGTTTGTCTTGAACTGTGAGGTAGTACAAATTAATATCCATCTTGCATAGGAATTTAATTCTATTCTATTCTGTTTTATTTTTTCAAGTAAAAAATAAGTCCCCTGTAGACTGTGGAGTGCATTTTTTCCAACTCGGTGTCTGTACTTCTTCTGGATTAAAAAGGGAATGTGAGCTTCAGATTTACAAGTAAATGACAGTTTTCAAAAACATTATGTTGGATTGTTTTGGGTTACAGAATCATGATTATTTGCTATGCCAAATAAATATCATAGATCTTAATACACCTTTTAAGCCGCATCATTTTAGATAAGTAGTTCCTGGGTTTCTCCAAGGTATTTTGATTTTTCTGCCATTTCCTTTTGAATCCTTCCTTTCTTCAGCGACCTCTCTTCTCAGTTAACATAAAAGCCTCTAGAGAGACGTTCTTAACTCTTGGGGTTTTATCTCTAAGCCTAGTGTGCTGCATGTAGTGTCGTCAAATCAGAATCGTACTTTAATTAACACTTTTCATTATTGCTACTGTAATTTAAATAGCTCAGTTGCAGTGCAATTTGAAAGTGAATTTTTGTTTCTGCAGTTTTAGTAAAAGGTCACTGTAAGCTAATTTTGTTGGTTTTATTCATTGCAGCTGCTTGTCAGACAGTACTGTCTTTGCCAGTGGATTTTAATTTAGAGAAAATACTAGGTATGTCATGTAATATCTAAATTTAATTATGAATGTATAAGTAGAAAACTTGGTTTTGTATTGTTGGCTGGGTTTGTCTTGTGAAATACTGAAAACTAAATGTATGAATGAAAGTTTTAAGTATGTATTCTAAATAGACAGTTACTGCATGTTGCATGGGACATGTGACTTAAATGATAGGAGTGTGGATGTAAAGATAAAACCAGGAGGGGATCTGGAGGACAAATGGAAATTGTTCTGCCTGCGGGTGATTGAGGGGAGACCTCATTGCCTTCTACAGTTTCCTCATGAGAGGAAGAGAACGGGCAGGCATTGATCTCTTTTTCTCTGGTGACCTGTGGGCATGTGGCCCAAAGTTGTGTCGGGGAGGTTTAGGTTGGATATCAGGAGAAGTTTCTTCACCCAGAGGGTGTTTGGGCATTGGAAGAGGCTCACAGCACCTTGCAAGAGGGACATGGTTACAGCACCAGGCTGACAAAAGTCAAGAGCTCTCAGGCACACCATGCTCTCAGACACATGTTGTGACTCTTGGGAGGTCCTGCACAGGGCCAGGAGTTGGACTCGATGATCCCTGTGTGTCCCTTCCAACTCAGGGTGCTTCTATGATTTTATGAAATTGGTTAACAGTTCTGAATGCCTGAAAGGTAATAAAAAGAAGATAGCCTGTGCCTCTCCCAGAGCAGTATTTTGTCTTAACAGAGCTGTTTGGTTTACACATGCTGTCCAGGAGTCTCACAGCCCAACCTTCCCTTGAGTAAAACTGAGCTGTAACTCTGGCTTTAGTGTACCTGAAACCATGGGGGGACTAGAAGCTGTGTGATGACAAAAGAGCTGTGACTGCTGAGTGAGGGGGCAGAGTCCAAATTAACTGTGATCTGCCATGGAAAATTATAAATGCTACATGAAGCATTTACTGCCACCTTCTCAGGCAAGGGGGCTGCAAGGGCCTGATCTTACAGCTCAGAGGTAGGAACAGTGGGTACAGCCAGCTCAGAGCATATTGGCTGCATGCTCCTGTCTCAGTAGTGAAATTCAGAACCCTGTGAGCAAACAAAACAGAACCATATTTTGTTTTTTGTCTTAACAATGCTTCTATCATTACATGCTTTGGGAATTCATGAAAAATTTCTCCTACAGGAAATATCCAACTAGAATAGAGCAAGAGAAAAAAAACTAAAATAATCTCGTAAATCTGAGCATATTTTAATGGGCCTTAGTTTGTGATTTCCTTCTGTAAACAGCTAATTACTTTAGCTTTCTTGAAGTCTAATCTGGTTTGCCTCTGGATGTATCATAAAGATCATAAAAGCATATAGGAGACCTGAAAAAGAGTTTAGGTTTGCTTGGGTAGTAAAATAATTCTTGTTTGACAGCTCAGATGTGAGGAATAATACAATTCTGGGGAAAGATCAATAAGGAGATAGCAGCCAATATTTTTTATTTTTTTAAATTCAGAATTTACTATTAAGGGATGATATGCAGAAGTGGAATGAACCTTAGCAGACAAAGGAGACTTTGTAGGGATGACAAGCAATCCTTTGGGATAGGTGCCTAAACAGATTAATTTGTTGTTGTATTAGTAAATTAGAGTAAATGTTTTAATTAAATTATATATGTCTCCGTAATGAAATGTATTTTTTTCTGCATTGGTATTGGAAGCAATTTTCCCCCCACATTTCTAGGTGAATATTTTAGAGCTGATGAATTTGCAGATCAGTCTCAGGAAAATCTGAGCTCTTCATCACTCAGAAGAAAGTTGTTTTTAGAAGAAAATGGGAACGTATCTGCATGTTTGTCCCCTTCTCTGCATAGTCCACGTGGTAGTCAGCCACTTGGAGTGCTTTGTTCAATAGAATTATCTCCAGTCCGGTGCAGAAGCCCCCTGGACACATCTAGTTCAGTAAGTAACCTGTATGGTGGGATGTACTTTGAGAGAGTAGCTGTTAGACTAAAAATTTTTTTTTGNCTTCAAATTCAAAATTCTGGAAAAAATACACAAACAAAAGTCTTTAAAGAATATATTACTGACTTTAAATTATTTTCAATTATTTTGTTAGACTGCTGTTCTTTTGTATTGGTAACTATGTTTTAATTTTCTTATGAAAAGGAAGTAGGAATTAAAACATACAAAAAACTTGCTGAAAGCATGTTAAAACTCTTTTTTCATAAAATGTGTCTGCAAAAGAAGTCCTGTTTAAATCCATGAACTGCTGCCTACAATACCAGTTGATATGTACATATGATGCACTTATATTTCCTTTAAATCTCATAAACTCATTTACAGTGAAAGAAATGACTTGTGGATCTTTGAAGTGCAGTGCTAAATATGCTTTTTTCTTTCCCATTAGTCAGTTTTCAGATGAATATACATTTATTAGAGCATAGAATGTAATGTCCATTTTTTAAATTAAACAAGATGAACCTTATCCCCATGTAAACATAGCACAGCTAAAGTGGTTTAGGTGATACATTTTCATCTCTTTGGTGGTTTGAAGTGTGTGGAAAAAAACCTACCTATGCTAGGATACTGTAGCTTTAAAAAAAAAGGTAACCTAGTCAAGAATTCCTACAATATAATTATAGTGCCAGAAGTGATGGGGGCATGAGGAGGTGGATTTTGGTCTGGGAATATTTTGTTGTGGTTTTGGCTGGGGGGTTTTTTGTTGTTATTTGGCTGGTTTTTTGTTTTGTTTATGTTTTGTTTCTTTGTGTGATATTCTTAAGCAAGGTCATGCCCTTGTCTTAAAGAGAAACAATTTTGTTTCTGCTCCTGAATTAAGTAGATTCGATTATATTAAAATATAAATAGTGGCTGACTTTCATCTGCAGTGATATGAGTAAGAAATTTACATTAAACACTTGACTAGATACACAGCATTAATTCCCTATTCAGGTTTCTCACAGTTCTCAAATATAGTGGATGGAATAGTCCTAGCTGGTATTACGTGACAGTCTGTGTCCATTGCTCTTTTACCCTGTGTGGAGGCATAAGGTCCAGGTGAAGAGCTGCAATTGGAATATTTAAGCTAAACTAGAGAGTGTCATTGTAAAGGATTAGTCTTTCCTAGTTCTGCCATATTAAGCATTTTAGTTTGAACAATTTTATATATACATATTAGCCACAGCTTACATTGTGAAAATAATGCTCTGTGGGTTTGACTTTTTTTTTTTAAATTATTTTTTTATTATTCTGAAGGCTCAGTTTTCATCAAGTCCTATTCAGGGAGGAACAAGAACTTATAGTCTGGGAAGTATAGCCAGTCCCCCGTTTTCAGAGGGATCTCCTGCACATAATGGTTCTCCTGCTTTTTCACCAATTGCTTTTCACATAAGAAAAACACCACTTGCAGGTATGATTTCATTTTATATGTATTACTCTATCTTGAGTAATGTATTTTTATTACAAAAAAATTAATTCTTAGCAAAACTGGTTTCTGTTTGGAGATGAGTTCCTGTGCTTGGCAGACCAGCAGTCTCCTATACGAAGCATATCACATCTGCTTTTCAGCAGTGGAATATGTAAAACAATTAAATGTATATGCTTGCAACTGATGAACTAGCAAAAACACTTTGAAAGAAGGCACTGAGACCAAATAAGAGTGACAAAAGGGTTAATGTAATTTAAGGTGGGAGGGGTTTTAAAGCCAGGTGTCTGAACTGAGTCAGGTTACAATTCTGATTTCACCCAGCCTGAAGCATTTTAATGTCAATGGGCAAAGAATGTTTAGCTTGAGCTTTCAAATCATGCTGTCGTGAAGATTATTTGAAATGAAATAACTAATGAGGAAGTCACAAACATTTTGTGTCCTCATTGCTCTGGAAAATGTCACTGTTTCATGCTGTGTCCATACCTGCTAAGGCTTAATGCCTTGTTTAGACATGATTATACACGTTCTGCATGATTATATGTATTTATACATGACTTCTACACATTTTGATTAATGATATTTTACATACATGGAGATTGCACAGATGTTTTCCCATTTGTTTGATCTTAAACTTTATTGGTGTCAAAAATTTAAATGCCTATTGATTGTGTATTGACATTTGTTTAGGAAAAAAACATAGAACCAGCCTTCACCCATTTTCCTTTGAATATTGTATGGTAATGACATTTGCAAACACCAAGTTTGCAACACAGCAAATCATGTCACAGAAGTTTGGTGGGATAAAAACTTGCCTTTACCATGGTAGCTGAAATGTATGGGTGATGGTTGGTTTTTGGGGTTGCTTGTTTGGTTGGGTTGGGAGGCAACAGTCAGTGAAATACTCTGTAGTTGGCTATAAATTATTCAATGGACTGTAGGGCCTTGAGAATGATGAGTTTTTCTGTCAGATATCAGGTGGAGTTAAACTTTGGTCGGGTTTTTTTTTTCAGACCAAAGAAAATTTACCTTTCGTTCTCCAGATATTCCTTCTTCCTCGAATGGAATGACACCCCCATGTACAAGAAGTCCTTACATAGATGGTTGCTCTCCAATTAAAAACTGCTCTCCTATGAGGCTTGGAGCCTGTAGAGGAACTGCCCAGTATCAGACTTCTGTCATTAGAATACCAATTGCGGTTGAGAATCATGATGAGGATGAGGAAAACAAGGAAAACACTTCTCCAGCAGAAGCTCGGTTCCCAGAAATGGGTGACGGAATAAACTTACATCAGGAAGACAGTGATACCTTTGCACGTGGTACACATCTTGTTGTGGCAACTGTGTCTCTTGCACCAGATCACTCAGAAGGTTGTCATCAAAGGCTGTCATCATTCCAGGATATAGAAGGCTTAAAGGAAAGTAATACTGTAGACATGGCTGATGCAGCTGAAGTGTCAGAGGAAAACACTTGGATAAAAGAAACAATTGGCAGTAGCAATACACCAATGACCAGCTTTATGACAGGCATTACTTTCAGTATCGAAAGCTCTCGCATGTGCATGTCACCTCTTGCAGAAAGCAGTGCAATTCCTTGTGACAACAGCAGTATTCAGGTAATTTGTTTGTTTCTCCGTAAAACTGAGCTCAACATAACATGGAATACGTATACTAATCTGGAAGTAATTGTTATTTTCTCTTACTGGATATGGCATGCAGGCAGTATCATGACTTTCATCCCTTCCCTCCATCTCCTCTTTCTGTGGAGTTAGCATAGCAACTGTAATTTTTGTGTTGCTATGTACAGTAGTATATTTAACTTAATCCAAACTAATGCTGACAGACCTGCTTACAATTTTCTTTTGTTATTAACTGGTCAGAGTTGATTTGTTGGATTAAGTTCAGTTAATCAAATGCAAATCATACCAGGTATCTGAAGGATTTGTGTTAAATGACAGTGCATTTTTCAAACTCTACTTTTTTAATTCAGGTGGACAGTGGTTACAATACACAGACTTGTGGAAACAGCATTATGGATACTGCGGGGGCTGAAAACAGTTGTAGAGAAAATGATGTGAATACGGTCATGTTTCAGAATAAATCTCAGCTGCTTAGAACAAAGGTAGGAATTGTGGTTAAAAAGTGATAGGCTTCTCATCTAAAGCATCCGTTCACCTATTTCATTTGGTTTCAGGCAGCCTGAGAGGAGAGACTGTCAGATGATAATAAAGATGTTAACTTAGCATCGTTTCAGAGACTATATTGAATAAATGCAGGACAAATATCTTAAATTGACAATAAATGTAATACGTTTTGTGATAAAAGCAAACGTTTTGGAGGAAACTGAGGTGTATGCATGAATAGTAATAGTGAAGCTGCTCATGACTGTTGTCTAATTTTTTGGTTTTTTTGTTCTTGCTGCTTCATTTATTGCTAAGTTTTAAATGTGCCTGTGGAGAAGGACATTTCTGGGGAAAAACTGTCTGCTGCTAACTGACTTTGTGGGGGACTTTCTGCGTGGGAGGTCTTTTGATTACAAGCCCTTTCAGGACCTACCTGAAAAAACACGTTACAAAAGATAATACACATCTAGCAAAGCTCCTAACCCCTTAATCTTGTGACCGATAGGAAAGAGTTCTACTTCCTCCAGATAACTGGAAGCAAGGCTAGTTTCTTTGGAGAAGAGAGCAAATAGAATCTCCTCTCAGCAATTATGGTCACATGGTGCTACAAAATTAGTAATTTATGGTCTGCTATGTCTTGAAGGTCCTTCAAGGGGAGACAGTAGCAACCATAAGTACCAGATTATAAAAAAACTTCAGTAAACCCATGCAGCCCTGATTTCACTTCTGGATGTGATATGCCAAAAGCCACTTCTCTGCCAAGGGGGAGTGCAGACTGATGGTGTCTTGCAGACCACTGACATCAAATTTTAAACTGTTCATTTAAGACTAGGACAAATGTGCCCTTACAAGAACACTAGCTGAGTATTTTTAGAAGTTAATGACAAAGTATCTATCTAAGATCTTGTCCCGGTGACCCTGTTGGACATGGATTTTATGTGTGCATGTACACAGAATCAATTATCTGGTATCAAACCCATCCTAGAGGGACTTGCCAATGTTACACTGTTAGTCTTTGAACTGCTGGGTCCTGACTAAACCAAATTTTGCATTTTAGATTAGGAGTGAAGTGTGAAGGCATTAAGTGCTTAATTCAGTTCTTATAACTGAGAATCCCCAGGGAGTGAAAAAAGCACAGACATTGCTGACTGAAAGATTCAAGTCTGGCTCATTTGGACATTCATGTGAGCCCTTGAAATGAGGTAGATCTTTGCAGACAGCACATTTCAGAGATCTGTCTAGAGAAGATATGTTACTTGATTTCTCTCTTATTTCAGGTTAGAGGTGCTACTTACTATACTTGAATTTTGCAGATAGTAAGTTTGGATCTTGTTTCTTTTGGAGAATTTCTGTTAAAAGGTTTTACAACTAACTTTTTCTTATTCACCTAGGAATGTTCTGTTTTAAGCCATAAGGACAATCAGTTGCTGAGAACAAAATCTCCAGAGAAGCAATCCCGTTTTCAAAAAGCCAAAACACATAGCACAGTATTTGGTCAAAATGCAACTTGCAACATTTCTGCTTGGAAACTTAAAAATGAAAATCAAGTTCAGGGAATTCACAAAAGTGGTATGTAGTTTTCTGATGGAGAACTTTAGCTGTGGTTTCTAATAAATTTTTATACATATGACCTCAATTACCTGGATTATACATACTATTTTGCTTTTCTAATGCCAATGTAGTAAACTGTTTGGTATACTAAGGAGTTTGTAAATAATGTGGGTTTTTTCAGGTCTTATTAAGAAATTTATTAGTGTCATTAAGTGATCCTTTTTGAAAATAAAGGTGTCTAGATTTGTTACAGAGAAACAATAGGGTGGTTTTTTTTCATAATTGTACTCCTTTGGTGACTAGGGTGGATTCCATGAGCAGCCTAGGATAACTTGCATAGGAACCAGGATAACTGCAAAATCACCTACATTTTAAGATTTGTCCTTCTTAAAGATGAGGGATATTCTTCTTTGTGGCAAAGAAAAAGTGAAAGGGGTATTAGTCTGGTTTTGGATTGCTTTTCTCCAACTAGATATATTGTGTGACTTCATAAATACTACTAGTACCAAGAGTAAGTCACTGGACGGAAATGAACTGCTTGGGGTGAGATGGGATCTAACATCAAGTTTAGTTCTCTTAGAAATATAAAATGCACTTTATGTCAAAAGAACCTGTTTAGCAATTCTCTGAACAGCTTTTTCCTTGGTTTGACAGAAATCTGTGATGTCAGTTAGGTTTACCATGTGCTTAAGTAAAATGTATTATTGGTTACCTTAAAAGATAATGTTGTTGCTTTGGTAATTGTATTAGAACTAAACTTGGAGTTGCTCACCTGACACTGCCAAGTGTCTCTGAAGAACACTTGTGTCCAAACTGATGCTCTAGTACTCTTTGAAAGGAATCTAAGAAGGTGCAGTAAGATTCATTGGTCTCAGTACATCACTAAGAAAATGGTGCAACCTTTCTTCTATAAAAGTAAACCATTGCACTTTTACTCGACTCTTATGTTTAATCCCTAGTATTATTATGTTGCTTACAGAAATTACCAAAATACTTAAATAAACCCTTAAAAATATAATTAATTTTTTCATGCCATTTATTACCAAAACCATTAATACAAGCAAACCTTTGATCCTTTTAAGAAAACCATCAATGAATTAAAGAGATGGATTTAAGGGGGGGCTCAGAAGGCCAGAACTCCCTTTGTGTAATCAAATCAGATTTGGCTGAATTTGCTTGTATTTGTTTAAACAAACCCTCTGGAATTTAGAAATGTGAATAGGGCGAAAGAAATCCATATGTTAATGTTGGGGCCCTAGTGACCAAGAGGGACAGAAGAGATACACTGGTATTTCTGGGCTCTGTACACAAAAGCTCTGGTAAACTTTGTTGGATTAATGAAAAAGAGAAGTCCACTCTAAGAAGTGTTGCAGGTGAAGCAGTCTTCCTTTCTTTTCATGGCAAGGATGTCTTAGGATACTGGATGGAAGTTCTGCTTCCTGTTCTATTCCACAACCCACAGAAAAGCTTGTACCAAAGTGGCAGAAGGTGACTGATGAGCAGCTGTTGGCACACTAGGCCTGAAACCTATTGGTCAAAACTAAATTTGATGGCAAAACATCAGAAATCTCAAAAGAGGAAGTGTGACCAGAATCTCTTGGCATTAAAATCAATGTGTTAGACCTAAGAGTTGTGTGTTGTTTGAATAGAACAGTTATTGAAATACTTTCATTAATAATTTCCTAGTGAAGACTTTCTGAAAAGCATATTTAAGAAAGAGGGAAACATCTGCCTGCATCACTTGATTGTAGTTCTCACGTTGCAAAAATAAATATTAAAACATTTACTTTAGGAATGAAAACATGATGATCATGACCAAATATGATGTGCGTTATTTTTACTTCTGTAGCAATTTAATCACTATTTCTGTAATGCAGGTGGGATTGACAGTAATGGAATCTAGTGTCATATATTAGCTATTTCATGATCTTCAAACAGTGCCCTACTAGAAGCTGAAAATACACTGAATTGATTACTCTTAAGGGATTAATTTTGTTAAAAGCAGAAAACGAACTCAGACTTCTGGGAAATGAATTTTATAGAACGGAGCCTTCAATATGTTCTTAGCTTTAGCTTCTAAGTTTTGTGGCTCAAAAGCAGGATACGCTTGTTTTGAGATTTATAGGTTACATATGACCTTGTATCATTTCTGTTTCTCATGATAATTTTAACAATAGTCAATTGAAAGGACTGTACAAAGGATTTATTTTTGCAATTGTGATTACTAAAATAGTAATGTAAATGTAATAAATGTTAAGCAGGGTAGCCCAAATTATGATCTGTTTATGATTTTTTCTGAGTTACATGTACAATTAAGATTTGGTTTTACTTTTTAACTAATTTTTGGATTGTCTTTATTATATGTTCAATGATTAGAGGCTTTTAAAGTATTCACAAATAAAAAAAGCAATCCCTAAAGTATTTAATTTCATCCTGTATTAGTATTTTCTTAAAGGTGAGAAAGTAGGAGCAGAAATGGATGAATGTGAGAAGTGATTAAGGATGCCTGTATTTTTTGTCCTGTTTTGTAGTCTTCAATTAGATGGGAAGTATTTATTTTATGAAAACATGCCTATTTTTTTAGTTATGTTTGTACAATTGGTTTGTAGAAGAAACCTGCTGTGCAAATTACCATGGAAATCACTTGACCATTCTGTTTCTTTAGTTCTTAATGCATTGGTTGGCACACATTGCACAAAACAGTCATTGTTTACATTAAATTAATATTGGTAGTTTCAACAAGCATCCTTCAACATGTCTAATTGTAAACTGAATAGTGAAACAGAATAAAGACATTTCTTTAATATCTATATTGTTCAATTACTTCTTTCAGTTCTAAGGTGCTAAAGAGAATGCACAGAAGTGCTGACTTCTATCAGACTCAAACCTTCCTTAAGGCTACTAACAAGAAAATCTACAATCATTTCTTCACCTTGCAGAAGTATTTATTTGCACCACAGGACAAAGGTGTAGATATACATGATTTTAAAACTTGTTCTGCATTCTTAGTAATAAAAAAGTAGCTTTAAAAAAATCTTTACAGATTATTAAAATGTGTATTTAAAAAACAAACAAAACCTGCTTCTAGCATTTTTGCCCACAGGGAAAAATATGTAAATGCAAGTACTTGTGCTTTCTTCTTTTATATCCAGCTATTTTTGTAGCTTCTTTTTCTTTTTCTCTGGTTCGTCCTTGTTCCTTGCTTCTGCAGTGAGACTTGCAGGCATATCATTTCCTAGTATCTACAGTAAGAAAAGAACAGAAGTCAGAACATTTCTATTCTATTTTTGCTATTCTGGTAAAACTTGAGTTTACTTGTACAGACCTTTTACAAACACTGTGTCAACATCAGAAACTTCTGATTTAGATAATCACCTAAAAGAGGGTCTACTATTTTAGAACAATCACAGGTAGAACACTCAGCTGAAATAAAAGCTGAAAAAGGCAAAGAGAAGCAGTAGCACACCTCCTGACAAAGCCAGCAGCTTCTTAGCACCCCAAGCCCCAGCATGCATTAGCCTTACTTGGTGTCTGTTTTCAAAATGTCCCTCAGACTGGAGTCATGTCCCCACCAATGTTCCTGAGTCATACTCACAACACAAGCTCTTGATTGACAAGCTAGAGTTGGTAAGCACAAGCAGAGAGCAGTTCTGTGAATGTACAACAGAATACAAGGGCTCCTCTCTGCTACAATTTTTATTGTCTACTCCCGGTTTTTGAAACCATAGGGATGCAACTTAACATAGGCTGGGAGGTGGACAGATCAGAGCAGCCCTGCCCAGAAGGGTTTGGGGGTGCTGGTGGGCGAGACGCTGGACATGACCCAGCCATGGGCACTCCCAGCCCAGAGAGCCAAACGTGTCCTGGGCTGCATCCAGAGCCTGTGGGCAGCAGGGCCAGGGAGGGGATTCTGCCCCTCTGCTCTGCCCTGCTGAGACCCCACTGCAGGGCTGCATCCAGCCAGGATGCAGGATGTCCAGGAAGGACAGGGCCCTGTTGGAGTGAAGCCACAGGAGGGTCACCAAAATGATCAGAGGGCTGAATGAAGCAGCTCTCCTGTGAGGAAAGGCTGATAGAGTTGGGGTTGTTCAGCCTTGAGAAGAGATTCTAGGGAGATCTTTGAGCAGCATTCCAGGACCTGAAAGGGGAGCCTAGAAGAAGGCTGAAGAGGGACTTTTCACAAGGAGGGTATCCATTGACAGGAGAAGGGGGAATGGCTTCTTCCCACCCTCACCTGAAAAAGGGTAAATTTAGTTAAAGTATTAGTAAAAAATGCTTTATTCTGACTGATGAGGCACTGGAAGAGGTTTCCCAGAGAAGATGTGGACACTCCATCCCTGGAAGTGTTCAAGGCCTAGATTGGATGGGGTTTTGAGCAACCTGATCTCATGAAAGATGTTCCTGACTATGGTAGGGGGGCTGGAATCAGGTGGTCTTAAAGGTCCTTGCAACCCAAACCATTCTACAGTTCAAGCTCATGCAACAGCTTGAAAATCAGAATATATTTATTTACATGTGTTTGAAAGTCTGATTTCTCAAGGAAAAAGGTAATCACATTTGACTGTATAAGCAGAAAGAAGCTCTTGTTTATTTTGGGTTGTTTTTTTCCTCTGTGATAGGGGATACTCAATTGCTGCAACCATCTGTTGAACAAGAAAGTTGGCAAGTTAGCATGTACCTTACTCTAATAGCACGACTTGGTAATGTCATGCAAAATACTTATCAGGCTTAAAGTGTGAGAGCAAGTGTAAATCCCAGTGTCCTAAATGCACAAAGCAGCTAGAACTGACAAATCTTGAGACTAGAAACAGTTATTAGAACATCACAGTTCTTGCAACATTATCAAGAGAGAATTTTTGTATTGTGGGAGTTTTAAGACAGAACTGCCCTGACACCCACCCAGCAATTATACAGAGCTGAGCCACCCATCACAGTACATTGTAATTCACTGGATTAAAGGGAAGAGCCTCTCCAACTCTGGCAGATTATCAAAGAGACATTTGATCACAGAACTGGGAAATTCAATACATCAGCAAATCCTCATCATTCCTAACACTGGAAATATCTTGATTGTCCCAGAATGGAAATTTAATTTAGAGGGTTCTATTCTTTTCAACAGCCAGTGAAGGCAGACCTGTGTTTTATTGAGAAAAGCAATCAAGCAATGATTATCAACTGCTGCTAAATTATGTGTTTTGTTCCGGGCTAAAGTTCAAATTTACCACATGATGATCTTTTAGCATTACTGAATGATAATATGATTCAAAGAATTTTGTGCCTTACCTTGGGTTCTACCAAGACCATCCGCATTTTCTGATGCTGGATGTTGGAATCATCTAACATAATGTTCACTTTAACTTTATCAAATATATGTAATGTTGTGTCTTCCACAGTAAGTGATGGCACCTGAAAGTTCAAATTTTGTACAAATACTCACTATTTGCAACAGCTTATGTTTTTATACAAATACATATTTTTGTATGAAAATATCACCATTACATGTAAATAAAAATAACCAAAACTTACTGTAATGACTATTCAGTGTTGTAATATGTAGCACATACATCTTTTTCAGTAATTAATCAGATAATTAGATGTCAGTACTATCTATTACAGAAACAAATTCCTGTCAGAATCTACTTATTTACACTTACAAAGACTGTAGTGGTATTACTATTAGATATTAAAGAACTTGCATTTAGAAAAGCCTCTCTTAGCTTTCTAAATCCAACTAGAATAGATGTTAGTCATTCTGCTTGCTTACCAAATAAAAAAATAAAGGTGTTTAAGAACAAACCTAAAGAATAATAGTAAGAACATACCTCACTGTTGTACTCCAGTTTTGGTGTTGGTTTGTCTTTTTCTTCAAAGAAGACTGTTCCTTCTAACCCATACTTGGGAATCAGAACCACAACTGCATTTTTTCTTACAAATAATATATATGCATCTTCATTTACAACTCCCTTGGTTTTGAAGAACAGCTGTAACAAACGTAGAACACAGAAATAAGAAAAAAAAGCACTAGAACATTCTCTTTTGAGTTACAAATAGACTATCTCAGAAAAATAAAACATTCAAATATACATCTATATGTAGTGGTAATTACACAGCATATCCTGTAAGCAGATTTTTAAAAAATCACAAACCATTTATAAAATTACTGTAGGATTAAGCATTCATATTTATAAAAGCACAAAACTAAAAGAATCTTCAGGATGCCATTCTGATTTTTTCAGAATGAGCAAAGTAATGTTTTAAGGCTTTTGTCAGAAGCATCCCTCAGCCTTTATCATTCCTGCACTCTTGCTTGGTTTTGCTCTCGCCCTGCTCTAGCACTCAGCATAACGTCTCAGAACTACTTACCTGTGTATGGAATGCCACAGAGGCTCTTTGGGCATATTGTGCCATTTTATGCCGGTAATTGAGATTTTTACACATCTCTGCCAGTTTGTGTTTATCTGTGAGCTCTGGGTAAGTCTTGTCTGCTCCTATGGCCACTGCCAAAAGCCGATGGACTATGATATCAGCATACCTGCAAAGATGAGGTTAAAATCATTAGTGATGTAGTAAGACATAGTTGTTCAAAATTAATAAAGAAGTTTCTGAACATACATTTGTTGTTGTGAATCTTACAGATTTAAGTTTTTGTAATAATGAAGGTCTGCTGGCAACACCCTCTATTAATTCAGTGTCCATCTCTTTTCTGACCAAAGATGCACTGCAGAGCCAGAATACTGTTATGTTTGCTAAGATAAATTCTTTATTGTGCCAGAAAAAGAAACAAAGTTGTACTTTTGGACTAAAGAAGGATCTTTCACCATGGCATTTTAAGCCAACCCTTCTTCCCTCTCCCATGAAATTAGAAAATTTAGTGTAGAATAGTATTTCAATGCCATAGATCTGCAAAGCATAATCACATTTGAACTTCTTGTTATGTAACTTACTAGAACTTCAGGAAGCAACTTTTTAATACATCTGGTAAGAACTAAAATTTACTACTTGGACTCCTAGAAGTTCCACAAATTCTCCATATAAATGCATAGGAATTTTAATCCACATCTAAGAGATTTTACTTGAAATGTTTCTAAGGAGCACAATAACAATTATTTTCTTCAAAACTCAGTGGTCAGAAGAAAAAACTAACATACTTTTCCAAGAAGTATGATTTCTTTGCACACTACAGCTGCAAATAGCAAGTTCCCAATAACCAGTGTTTTCATATGGAAAATACAGTCTCCTCAAAATTTAAACAGTTTCCATCTCAAAAATGACTAAGCAAATTTCGCCTCAGTCTCTGGCTAAGACTAATGCTGACTGACCCTGAAGTGCATTTCTATGTCAGACATGTGCATTAGAGATGTATTCTTATTATTTTTTGTATTTTTTTTAATGTTACTAAACCTAGGAGTTGTGGACAGTAAACCTGGGAGTGTATGTGAGGATGGACCACCATGTAAGCCACTGCCATTTCAACTGAAAGCTGAGCAGAAACTTTTTTTAAATGGACACCACCACAATTTCTTCACTAATATATCTCTTATTTCTTTTCTCTGAAACTTTTGTAAAATACAAGTACCTTCTAATAGGTGAGGTGAAGTGAGTATAAATAGGTGAGGCTAAACCATAGTGATGAAAATCATTATCCATTCCCGAGCAGAAATAAACAGCTTGCATCATGCAGCGAGTGGTCAAAATTCGCAGCAGTGTGTTTAGGTAAGGGAATGTTGGAGATTCAGCTTTGTCTAATGATTCAGCTAAAGCCTTTGCTGAATCTGTCTTAATTTCCAAATTCTGAAAGGAGAGAAGAAAAGAAACAAAAAAAGTCAGGTATTACTAGCAAATATTAAGAATATAAGCAGATTTGTAACAGCTTCATCTAGGATATTCTTAGCAAGTGGCACAGGTATAACACCTAATCATGTGATGGAATGCTACTACTACAAAAGCAAACAAACAAACAAAATCCATCCATGCACGTCACCCCCTCATTATTACTAGTGCTCTGTGCAAAAAATCAAATGCTCAGTCAGTAGCCTAGGAATTCAGAAAAGACACTTATTCGGAACTAAGAAATGCTTTATGCCAATATTAACACGGTTTTATTTCCTTTGGTTTGATTTTTCTATCCCTTTATTAAATCCAAAAGAATGTAAAACAAAAAAAACCTATGTATTTATGCAACACAAAGATTCTCATCCAAGCACAAGGTAAGTAATTGACTTTATGGTATTTCCTCTGCAAATTATTATAATGTATACTTGGAAAAGTGAAATGTAAAACTAGTACTGCGTATGACATTTTTTTCTGTTTGCTAGTGTTCTCTGATAAAAATTCAGACAGAGTGAAAATACATAATGCATTTTTAATTTCCAGAAACAAAAGTTAAATTTCATCACACGATCAGCTGAATGCTCTTTCCATCACATACAGCACTGACAATAAAGTATGATCCAGAGATCAAATTATGCCTGTATTATGGTAAGATAATTGCATTTTTATTAAACAATTATAAATATAACATACTAATATCTAATTGTGATGGTGTGTCAAAAGTAGTAAAAAAGCCACTTTGGTTTATTTAAAAGAATGTCTACCTATGCACAGGAATTTAGCTTTCCAAATAAAAAAAGTACTTTAAAAATAATTTTCAGAACACAAATGAAATCATTATCAGTATTCCAGTTTTACAGCAGTGGAAAATTAAATGGGCTAGGTTTAGGCTTGTCTATTTATGTCACACTGAGCGTCTGGGAGTTTCTCTCTCCAGCTTAAGAAAAACAGGGAGTGGGGAAAGACCTGAAGGGAAAGGAAATGTGAATGTACATCACAGTAACTACAAAATTACAAGTTTAGCTCAAATAAAAGATCCTGAAACTAGTATTTTTCTCTGTCCAGACTCATTAATTAAATTAGACTCATTTCAGGCTAAATAAAACTCTAGCTGATCAATGAAGAAGATGGAAACTGTAAACAGATTGTCTTACTTTCTGACTTTAAGAGAAACATGTTATGTGACTGATCAATTTTTAAGTGCATCAATAATGCATGTGATCCAAAGTCAAAAACTCTCAAAAATCATTTATGACTTGGAGAGGAGAAACATTCACAGCTCACAAGTGCTACAATGCAAGACCTAAGAGAGTGGTATGTTTTCTTTACCTAAGAAAGGTTTTTAAAAGCATGAGATTCTTCCTTTTACCTAAAGGTACAATTATCCTGCTACACATACCAGGGATTTCAAAGTGTAGCTGATACACTTTTAAAATACTGCTATCCAGTCCTTCTTCCTAGTTAAGTGGCCAACCAGAGAGCAAATACAGCTTTTCATAATTAATTCACTTAATTAGCATGGTAAAAACTTGCCTTGGACTTTGCAGCCTTCACAAGGATGTCGTAATTTGATGGGGGAGGAGCAGGATGTTTCCGGAGCAAGGCAAACTCTGGGAACTCATCATAAATTTTTTGTGCTACAGAAATATTGGCAAGCAACATGAACTCTTCAACCATGGAATTTGTCTCTCTGTCAAGATAAATATTTTATATTGTTAGAAAAGCATTAGACACTTACTTTGAGTGCCTAGTGAAGAAACTCTCCACCATCCTAATGATGTTATATAATATTAACTAGTGGTTTTGAACATTTACACAAGTAGGTAAGCAATTTTAAGACTGAAAACAATGCTTATTAAGCTTCAAATACTGAGTCAGAAGAAAAAAAAAAACACCCTGAAATATTCTGAAATATCAAATTAAAGAAAAATGCTTATTAAAATGCCTGAAAAGATCAAGAGATAAACCTCTTGACTTCTTCCTAAGAAGTTCACATATGAAAGTATACCGGTCAATACTTGGTAAATCAATACTGCAGTAAAACAGAGGAATTCTCTTTCCAAGGATCAGCTTGACCAAAGAAGCTGTGGATGCTCTATCATTGGAACTGTTCAAGCTCAGGCTGGATGGAGCTTTCAGCAGCCTTGTCTAGTGGGAAGTGTCAGGGCCCATTGCAGGGGGGGTTAAAACTGGGTAGGCTTTCAAGGTCCCTTACACCTCAAGCCACCCTCTAATTCTATGACTGTCCTGCACTATTACAAGAACTTTGTACATCAAATGTTAACTAAATATTAACACTTTGTTAGCTAAATGTTGCTACTTAAACACGTCTTTAATTCCATCCCTTCCCTGAGTTAACTAATAAATAAAATGCATACTTGAGCTCCTTAGTCTGCAGATCAATAGGATCATGAGTTTCACTGTCCATGTGGAAACGAACTTCTGGTGATGCAAGTGTCAAGGCTCTGCAAGACAGTAAGTGGTATTAAAAAATGACAGTAAAGCAGACACAGCAGCTGAGCTGCAAGCTTGTAACACCATCTGGGGCTACCATGACTACCATTTTATAATTTAAAATTAGCAGAAATTAAAAGTAAAATTGTGGAAATAATGTTCAGATTCACAGGAAATATGCAAATACACACCATAGAAGCTCCTAAAATTTCCAGTGCTACTCCTCTAGTTGTGCTTCTATGACTGTGAGATCCATATTGCTTGATCTTGTGAAGAAAAAGTTAATATCCCAAGTTTATATATTTTGGGAAATAAGGATAAGCATTCTTATGCAAATCAAAATGGCAAAATACTTCTCTTTCACAAGATTTTCACTAGAAAAATGGACAGAGAACTACAATACATTTTGACAGCAAGAACAGTCAGAAGAAAAGGTGGGGGAAAAGGTAACAGGTACACTGCATGGCTTACCCATTATCAATTCTTTTCCTCTTCAGAATTTTTGCTAATTTGTTTAGTCCGCGTAGGCTGGTAGTAATATCATCATTCATAGTTGCTGAATCGATTCTCATCTGTGCTTCAGCGTATGTAAGAGAAGCCTTGAAGGAGGTTAAAAAAACAGATACCATGATACATAATTGAACACAAGAAAAACCTCATAGCTCTTTCTGTTTGGCAGAACGTGCAGCTTGCTGTCATAACTTGGTTCACAACAATACATAGCTTTACATTCAATACCTAAATGCCCGTTATTCACAAAGAATAGTGGACACAGGAGGGCAGATCTATGCAAGATATTAAGATATACCAGGCATTTAAAGTGTTGGGGTTTTTTTTCTTTTTGCTGATCACGTTTTATATATCGGAAGTCAAATTTTCAGAAATGTATTGAACATCTACAGAATCCACTTAATTTAACTCATTAGCTGGCATGTATCAGCCATGTCCTATATTGCATCATAGACACAGTAACTGCACACATAAACACTGCAGCCTGAGAGGCTGAGAAGAACGCAGAATCAAATATTTTCTTTAATTTTAGAATTTCAGCACCATTTTCTAATTCTAATTAGAAATTAGAATTAGAATAAAATATAAATCATTAATCAGAAAGAGAACTTTATTATCAAGTCTGTTGATAATTGTTTTTATAATACAGTTTACAGCTTTTTATTTCAGAATTATAGTAATATTTACATGACTTACCTTGGAATTAATAACACTCTTAGTAAATCTGGTTTTCAGAATTTCAGCCTTATGGGTCATTTCCCATATGCATGAAAATGCAAGCCTAGGAGAGAGAGAAGGAGGGGAAAATCTGTTAAAATCCCTACATAAGCAACTGTAGTTTCTTGCCAGGATCAAAGTATGGATCATATACATATACCTGTCCACATTAGATCTCAGGGAGCATAAGTTGGAACTAAGTAGCTCTGGAACCATATCAATCCTCTGCAAAGTAATGAACAAAAATCAGTACTTTATAAGTTAGTATTTCAACTTCCTGATTTTTAATATAATAAAAGCTTGGAGATAGTTTTTTTTTTGCCAAAAAAGCTGATTACTGGAAGAAAAGTAAGCCACTTTTTCATTCCAAAATTCATTTTAATTACCATCTTTTTAGTAACAGTGATTTCTGCAAAGAAATTATGATCTGGAAGACATAACCAGGACTAAGTCTACAGTGTTAATGAATGGAAAGCATAGGAACCTTCAGAGATTTGACAATCACAAAAAATGCAAAAACCAATGGAAAAGGCAAAACCAGGCCACTTCTGCAATTTCAGATTGGAATTAAAACAGAATTCTGGTTTCAGAACCACATTCTAATAATGCTTCAAACCAGAGTTAAATGGGATATTGTCTGGATAGTGGCTTTTAAAAAATAAAACAGAAAATAAATTGTCTTAGACAAATTGTCTACTTTTTTTTTTCTCCTTAATTCAGAGAGGAGAAAAAAATATTAATAGAGGAAAGCAATGAAAATTGAAAAACTTAATCAGACAAGAAGCTGTAGAAAACAATTACTTTTTCACACAGATACACTGTTGTTCCTCGTTTTACCGACTCCTCATCCAAAGCATTTCCTGGGCGAATAAAGTGACTGACATCTGCAATATGTACACCAACCTAAAAAACAGGCACCACGTTATGCACCTCACGAAACAGAAACAGTTTAAGAGTGAAAGAAACTTTCCTACATTTCTACAAACCAATTTATCTATTCCCAGTTCCTTTCAGCAGCTCCCATATTTTGTAATAAGAATAGTTAAAACCTATCATATATTAAAAAACAGTTGCAGCAATTATTCAAAAAAAGAGGGCACTTGTACATTTAGGGGAAAGTTATATTCACAACCAATGCAACTTTTCTTTGAGGGCCCAAACATCCTCTTTAATGCTCTTCAAAACTCACTGAAAATTTGTTTTTTGCTTTTCTGGTTGCTGACCTTCCATTCTAGCACACCTTGCTATTACAATTCCAAATTAATTTCTAAGGAAGACAATCTCACTGAATCAGATATAAGGGAGTAGAGAGCTGATGTTCAGCCTGTAGCTTTTTACTGCCTTTTTTAAAAATAAAATAATAACTCCACAGGAATTACAGCAGTAGCTTAGCTCTTTTTTGGTTTTTTTCATAGTTCTTTATCCTAGCTGTAAATATCCTCGTTTATAATACTTAATTAAAGCAGTAAATAAATTTTATGGTAAAGTCTCATGCCAAATGAAGATAAAGCAGGGTGAATTTAGAAGACACTAAATTCCCACTTTTGACACTGATCTGATGCAAATCAACTCCCTTTTTTATTACCATCTTGCAGCTGTGCAAACAGCAATAATTTATTTATAACAGATCTGGAGCTTTGCATGTGTCATTTGCCACTACTGCACTGTTTATAAAATAAAGAAGTAAGTAAATAAATAAATTGATACAATACCTCTAGATTTCCATTTCCTATTTCTCTACAATGTAATGCATCATCAATATCTGTACAACCAGGAGGATCAACACTACAAACATTCAGATGCCTTAAGTCCTCCCTGTGTTTCATATCCTGAAATAGAAAATAAATAAATAATTGTTTTCAAGAACACCTTTCTTTTCCAGGCAAAAATGACCATCTGAGAAAGGCACACTACATAAGATTTTCCCCAGTAACCAAGTATTTTCAGAATGTTTGTTTTGTATGGGTGGTTTGTTTGTTTATTTTATGAAAAGATCAAAACAGATATGCAGAAACTACACTGACAGAAAAAATAATACAGCAGATGAAGTACTATTTTTTGTTTTGTTTTGCAGAAAGGAGGAAGAGAATCAGAACACAACGATAGTTTCATTATGATCTTAGAATTAGGAGGAGGAAATGAGATTTTTTTAAGTGAAATTTTGACTGATGTCCAGCTGAATGACTTGTCTTGGATGTGACTACTCTCAAGTCTTGCTTTCTAAGGCTTAGATATCTAGATAATTGAAAGGAACTGTACACTTTGCAAGTATCTATCCTTGCAAAATAGCTATCTCTCCTTTGCAAAAAACTTTGTTTTATCTTTTTCTTCTTTAACAAAACTTGTAGTATCATCTTTATCTTAAAACATTCATCCCCAACAAACGCAGTTTTAGCCAAAATGCAAAAACTTGAACATCTTGTTTCCATAGGAAATCCTGCTGAAAGCTCCCACTAAGACATAACGGTCCTGGGCAACATTTCTTGTCTATTTCTGGTGCATTGGGATATTCAAGAATGTCACAGTTTGAATTGAAGGGAAAAGCACAGTAATTGCTACAGTAATTTTACCTCTTTTTTATTACCTCTTCTGTAATGCTCCATGGCATTTTTGGTAGGAAACTAAGGACAGCCTGGGAAAAAGCCTGGTGAGGGACATCATGTTCAAGCAGAAGAACTTCTGTCTCTGTCTCTTTATCTCCAGCGCTTCCCAAATTCTTTACAAAATGACCCTGAGGAAAATATAGGTACATACACACACATATCAAGCAATGCCATTTGTCCAAAAATAAGTATTTAAGAACATTAACCCATAGGTTATTCTTGTATTAAACTACACAGTAAAAGCAATGTTTTTTAGTTTGGTTAATTTCTCATCTTTAAGAGAAATTTAATTTTAAACATTTATTTAATTCAGTAAGTCTGAACCAAGTCCATCCAGACTCTTTTCTTAGAATGGCTTTAAATTCTCCACAATTAAGATTCAAAACTTATAAACATGAAATGATTTTGCAGGAAGGAAAAACCACTGCTGCAAAAGCAGCAGAACTAATACATTCTCATTTTTCTATGGGTTAGTGTCTTGGTTTGAGGGGAAGTGAGTTTTTCAGGAAGCTGAGGTCAAACCAATCAGTGGTCAGGTTTGAATGTTGGCCTTCGGTGGCCACTGAGGGGTTGGCAACACCTCTGAGGACACAAGGGGTTAAAAGCAGGGACTCCCAGAGGGACCTCTTCTTTTCCTGGCTCTGCTTTCAGGAGAGGAGCATCCTTCTCCTCTCCCCTGCCCAGCTGACCAGGCTGGGTGGGGGAGGGAAGACAGGTTGGCCTGGCTGAGGTAGGCCCGGACCCGGAGCTGGGGAAAGAGAGAGAACGGGACTGGAGCTGGGCCAGCCCCATCCAGGATGGAGGGTGGAGAACTTCGGAGGTGCCCTCCGTCCTGGAGCTGGGCCAGCCCCATCCAGGATGGAGGGTGGAGAACTTCGGAGGTGTCTCCGTCCCCCCGTCCCCCCCTCCTCCCCCTCGTCCCGTCTGCCTCCACTCCCAGGGAGAAGGTGCCCAGAGCTGCTGCGTGTGGGAGCTGCCAGAGCCTGCGAGTGCCTGAGCCTGTGGCCTTGCTGGGAGACACAAGGTTTTAACTCTTTCTGAGGCAGAGGAAAACTGTTCCCAGACACTGATTCTCATGGTTGGTGGTTTCAGAAGAGAGGACAGCCTGGGACTGACATGGTAAAGCACTATGAAAAGAAGCCCCCTCGACAGCAGAGGTGAAGAGGAGTGGCCTTTTGGGTGGACTTTGCTTGCGTAATGTCAGCCATAGATGGACCCTGAACCCTCCTGAACATAAATAAGACTGTGTTTGGGTGGATGCTTTTTGGCTCAAAACCAAAGATTTTGTGGCCTGTTCTTGGAACCCTCGCCCCAGGGGTAAATGTGGGGGGGACTTCTAGTCCCAATATGAGAAGATGGCTGGTTTTTGGTACTTGTCCAAACATCCTTAAAAGAGTCCTGTATGCGTTTTTGGTCCATGGACAGTGGTGAGAGCACTGGACATGGAAAGAAGGGTGTCACCCTGGCAGAATTCTCCAGGTGGTGCCATGAGTGACATGGGAACATGGGATGGTGGACCTGTGTTTCCTGTGGGGGAAGGGGGGTGGGTGGTCTGTGGTGCGAGAGAGACTCCTCTCTCCCTGGATGGATTGAAGATTGTTTTATTGAGGGATGATAACTTTGATGGGGAACCCAGGGTTGTGGAAGGTTTAAGCAAGTGAGATGAGGATAATGTGCTGGTGTCAACTGTGTGAGCATGTAAGGGATGGAAATTGGGGGGGAGGAGAAGAAATGTTCCGGGAGGTTTTCATTTCTGTTTCTGGGTGGTTGGGTTTTCTTTTCTTTCTTATTGTCTGTTGTTATGTAGTTTAATAAAATTGTCTTTCTATTTCAAGTTTAGGCCTGCTCTGCTCTGTTCTTGACCACATCTCACAGCAGTTCATTAGGACACTCATGGGTGCACTGGCATTTGGCCAGCGCCAACCCATGACAGGTTGCTTTGTGCCACACATCTCACACCCCAATACCACATCAACTCTGCCTTCTTTCTCACTTCTCTGCAGTAATGCTGTCTTTGTCTTAACGCTTCTTCCAGATATTCCATGTTCCCTTCATTTCTCTAAACTAGTGGGAGACACCTGTGCTCTGCTTCAATACAACTTGTGCATTCCCACATGAGCCACTGGAAGACCCTTTAAAACCTGGCTAGTGTTCAGTAGGAATGGAAGGCAGTGTCCTCAGTTTCTCATACAGCCTGTTATTTATGCTGAACTTTTATCTGATTTTACCCTACTGGCAATTCGATTGCATTGGGTGCATTTGTCAAGTATCTGCTAGAACAGTGATTGGTATTTGTGAATGAGCAAAATCAGAGCATAAGATCTGCATTTCTATGAACCCAGACTAAAGTCCCTGGTTAATTTATACAAAGCACCTTAAGCTCCACAAGTATGTTCACTGCAGAACTGGATAAGTAAGTTTTTTAAGTATGATAACTCCATAGCTGGTGATAAGTGCAAATTAAATCATTTAGGGACTTCCTTAATTTGCACCATCACATGGCACTCAAAGAATTTAAACCTCATCTCAATACTGTTAGCAGTTACTCAGTGTTGCAGATAACAAATATTTTACCTAAGAAACATAAAAAATCAGTTCAGAAGAAAAAACTTACGTTAGGATACCTGGAATTCCTGGGCCAACCGTCAATAGCAACAATTATTCTTTGCCCTTCCAATGTATCTGCTTGTCTGGTTTCTATTCGAATGCGAGGAATTCTGCGATCAGCTGGTGTAAACAAATGGCGCCTTGCCTATCCAGAAAAAGGGACAATTATTCCAAATAAAGAAAAAAACCCAACCCTGCATTTAGAATTGGATTATTTCCTCACCTCTTTGATCTGTGACTTGGAAAGCATCCCACAATATGGCCGCCAGTTTCGTTTTATAATGCCCACTACCTTTCCCGTAGGCCTCAGCATGTCCTTGTTAAGGGAAGTCTTCAGCTGGTAGAACACAAGTTAAAAATACAAAACTGTTTGAACTCGTGCCCGACTACAGTAGGGAACTTAAAACTTAGTAATAACATTTTGTAACTCATCATAAGGACATAAATTTTATCATGACTTCATAAATAGTATCTCCTGTGCCTCCCTGTGCATTGAATGGCTTTTAATATTTTAAGTATGTGACCTGACTGAAATCACATCAGTATGTGATGTGACTTAGCTTTAACAGGGGGAGAAGAAGCATTCTGCAGTCTTTTTCTGCTGTTCTTCATTTTTCTCAAAGGACGTCCATTAAGAAAACTAAAACAAATAACATATTCCATCTTCTTTTACAGGGCATACATGCATATGCACTGCATGCACATTAAGTGGAATTACTGAAAGACCCAAAAATATATTACAGCAGGTTCCAAATGTATGTGTTGCCTATAAAAGGTGACTCTCAGTATGATACAACATCTACTCTAACAAATCCAAACTTGCACATCAGTAAATACGGATTTACATTCTTACATGACTACCCTTCAGTAACTTCCAGATTCATTAAGATTAAATGTGGTAACTTCTAGCAAAGCCTAATCGAAAATTATGCATTTTATCCACCACCATGTATTTAACAGAACTGTACAACTACAATTAAGTTTTATAATTTCTGTATTCACATTTTATAAAGAAGATATATAAATCTAAAGCCTAACACTGTCAGGGTACCACAGATTTCATCTCTTTTGTAACACCACAGTTAAGTAAAATTATTTCTTTCATACAATGTTTTCTTTCTCCTCTTCATTTTCAATGTCCTCTTCATTCTGGCCATCATCTTGCAAAACCACTGAGGATGGTGCCACCCATTCATCTTTTGCCAACAGCTCCACGGCTACAACATCTTCATGAATTGCCCGGTTTAAATGTTTCAATCCCTGTATAATTATCTGGATTTTTTTAGAAAACAAAGTGGAAATGCAAATATTCATGATGATGAAAACAGAAGACCCAAATCTAGAGCAGTGTAACAATAAACATGTATGACAGGCTCTAAGTTCTAAAGAACATTTTAAAGTATGTTTGTGATGCACTTTTTTCCTCTGGTGAGGTTTCTTACAGTACATATTAGCTTATTTCAAGATTCCAACTGTTTTTGTAAGAAATGTTTTCCTCATGGTTTTTGGTTGTTTTTTTTATTATTAAGTCAGACAATCCTATTTTTGCAGGATAGGGGATCCCACATACTACTGAGAAAGAGGAAAAAGAGAGAAAAGAGAAGTACCTCCAGCTGCCACATATAGGGAGGGAGCAGACAACTGCCACTGCTTGGAAACAGCATCTGTACAACTGCACCAACTGAGAATCCAGCAAGCAGGCAGATGGATTAATTGCTGGGTGGGAAACAGCCCATCTATCCCTCAGCAGGCAGGAAAATAGCAGGGGGAAACAAAGCAGGAGAACCTCACAAGGGCTCATGACTGGTTTTTTTTCTGAAAATCCTCCTACACACTAGTTCCTTTGTCTTTCACCATGTATTTCAAAACGATTTTAAAAATTGTTTACAGGTCAATTGAAAAACTATTAACAACCAAGATTTGTCTTTATTTTACCAATTACTTCATCAAACTGTAATTTTAAATACATTAATCTTTTTTCAAAAAAAGCATACTCAGCATTTCAGCAGTCTATATCCATACAAATAAAAACTGAAAACATTGCACAAACATCAGAAAAAAAAACAGACAAGTAAAAAATTACTAATATGCTCTATTTTAACATATGTCACCATGGAAGAATTAAATTTTAGGTCGTTCTAAGGCTAGTTACAGTTTATAGCATGGAGGTAAAATTAAAACTCACCTCTTTGTTTTCTTCAGCATCTCCATGAACCCAAACTGTAGCTTCAAGATAATTCTCTCTGTTTGCCCTGTAAGTTCCTTGGAGGTAAATACCAGATTTTATTCCTTGCTGCAATTTGCTAAGAGGAATATGTTCTGGGAATATTATTTTCCCACCTTCTATTTCTTTCTTTAGGAAAAAAAGAAAAATAGGAGAGGAAATTTTCACAATTTTATATTCATGTTAATTTTAAAACTGAGCTCAGGAACATGACACACTCAAGCTAAACTCCCTAATTGTAACTGTGTGTAGTTATGAATATGCACAATAATGAAAAACTATTATTAAGCAGTACTTTCTCTAATGAAGCATCAAAACCATAAAAATGTGGCCATTCTAGGAACTTCTCCTGCAGTTACTTAAAAACATACTGCACAGTTTTAAGTTGATGTGGATATAGTGACTAAACAGTTACTTAACAAAGAAAATAGTAGCGTAGTAAAGAGTGTGGCACACAGTGTATATATACTGGAAGCTATAGGAAACATTATACGTATACATTATAATGAAAATACATGACTGTGACCAGACTTTGGAGCAGTCAGACAATTGCTTACATCTGAATGATCTGCACTTAACTCCTGAGAACACCTCAGCCCTCCACTTTCTTCCCCCTCTTACACAGAGCACTATTCTGTTAAAACTAGCTTTGATGAAATTAACTTTCCCATTTTTGTGGTGATTGTTCAGCTACATCAGTTGTATATGAACATGTAAGTCTTGGTTCTGATAAATACAAACACAAGGAAGTAGAAGAGCATGTAGCCCATCTCTGAGCTGCAGCCTCCATTTATGTCAACGTATCACCAAATGAAAATGCTTTTGATCAATAACTTAACATAGATTTTCCAGCAGACATGAAACAGAGATCTAAATGGTTTGCAATATATTTTGTTTTCATTTTGTTTCAATTGTTTGTCATTTATACACTTTATTTAACCAACTGTTACTATTCTCATCTTCACAACAGTTATCTAAAGCAACTGGCTTTTTACAGATAACAAGATACATACTAACAGGCATATAAGCAGAACTGAAAATGGCTTCAGTATTTCCTTTTTACTTTTAAGTTGTCAAAAAGTTAAATTGCCAAATGGTAATAAGGTCCAGACTGCTTGTATTCTAAACTGATGTCAGTACTCTGACAAACAGTCTGCAATATTGTACTGCAAGCCATTTACAATCAATTTATTTTATAAAAAGAAAATAAACACATACCCCTTCATCAGATACACAAGCAAGGCGATCTACAAGCTCAGGATTAGCTGTCAAACTTTTTATATACTCCTCACCTACAAAAGCACACACATAAATATTTATGCAAGAGATGCATGGGATTTAAATAAAAAGTGACTGCTCAGTTTATTTGAGCAATAAATTAAACATACATACTACTTCACTTACATGTATAAGCAGTTATTCCTTCCTCCAGAGCTTTCTCCTTATTAGTTCTGTCATTTGTTAAAAAGATAACTTCAATCTTTTCCTCATCCTCTATTTTCTTCAAGTGTTCATTGTACCATTTCACTGCCACTCGAATGGCTCTGTCATTGCGGTCGTTAGAAGTTTCTCCCCGCTTTTGCTCTATGTACGTTTCTCTAAATAAGTTTTAAAAGCAAAGGGAGGTGTTTGACAAACCAAAAAAAATCTCAGCATCAATCTATACTTAAAAAAAAGACAAACAAGATCAAGGCTGTTAGGCCAAAAGAAACATTGTTGTACCCATTTTTATAGCATGTAACACTCATTAGGTCACTGGAGGCCCAGGAGACATGAAGAGACAACGGAAGAGGTTTGCATTCAAGCTACGGTTCAAGATTCCTAGAACTATGATACTGCAGTATTGGAAACTAATTGTGAGCACAAACTAAGGCAAAAAATTGCATCTCCATTTCTTAGAGCTTTCTGTCACTAACAATGGATTTTTGAATTCTGCTACGGACTAAGCTGATGATATTGATAAAGCATTGGAATATGTTTAAAGGGATGCTAAAATGGAAATCCAGTACCTTATTGCTCAAGATAACAATGCTGTCTATAAAGCTTATTTAATATTCTAACCTCCTTTTCATAACATATACACATTTATACTAACTATAAACAGGAAAGCTCCTGGAACACCAACTACTTCCCAATAGGATTCCTTAGAAATATACAGTTCCATGACATCAGTCTAATTTTTTCTTCCAGTCCACATATTCCAGTTTTGTTTCCCACTTTCTTTTACTGGATATCAGCACAACTTTGTTATACCCATTCCACCCCTTACCTGTGATGCTCATTGGTGAAAGAATAGAAATGTTTTTCTGGGTTTTGAATCACGTCCCTAATTCGCTTGTACACTGGTGCACTCCGATTCCTGACCTCCTGTAGGACCGTCTGCAGCACAATGACATTCTTAATAACAGGATCTTCAAGGATGTCAATCTGAGGAACAAAACGGAAATGAATCATAATTGTTATTTAAATCTATCCAATAATAGGACTTGAAATATTTCCTAGGCTAATACATAAAAAGCTATATGAAAAGAATAATGAGTGGAACTCCTGCCCTTTTCTCTCACCACTGGGAAACTGAACAGTGTGTTAAGTTGCTTTCTCCTTCTTGTGGGAACAAATGTCAAATAGGATTTTCCAGCCTCTCTGTGACTTGAAGTGAAGATAAGGTCTTATTCTGACTTCCAACAAATTCACCCCCAGTGTGTGTAGTATTCCAAGCAAATGTAAGGCCAAGTGTACACTACAAATTTGGCGTACCTAAAATGGGTTCCTATAAAATTTTCCCTCTGTAAACAAAATACAACTATACACAATCCAACAGAAATCTAATGAAATTTACAGGCTGTCTGCCTTTGTGAGGAAATGCAAGCTGTAAAATGTTACCCAATTACTCTTACACAGCTGACGTGTCTATACATATGTAGGCTTGTTCTCCAGAAACAATCCCACTCTTAAACTGAAATTTTAATGTCCATGGAGTCAAATCAATGGGCATTCTGCAAGCTGCTCTTTGCTTTTGAAAGACCTTTTTTAAGGAATTTTGTTAAATTTTTCAGCACTTTTCTTTGCCAACTCCTGACATCAAGACAGAGAAATATACATGAGAAATCACTGTAACCTGAGAAAAAGATGAGAGCTTCACTTCCTAACCTTGAGGGAATTACCTGTGCAAACCCACCTGCAAAATGAGACAGCAATAAGGCTCTAGAGGGCAGAGCGAAAAGAAGTAAAAGCTATACCAGACCAAGCTCCTGTAAACCCGATGTTTACATGACCTGAAAGATTTAGAACCATATTTAGAGCCATGTTCATAGCGGAAGAAATCCAGCATTATTCTATGCATAAGCTGAAGCACCAGGCCAAGTCCTATTGTGGCAAAACTGGTTCAGTTTCTAGGCAAAACCTTTCCCTACCATTACCAAGACTTCCTAATCCCCACTTCTCCAGTTCATGTCAGCACACCCTGGCGCATTCTCAGAGCATTCTATAGGACACACATACAAATTTTACCAACAGACATCACAAAGTCCATTTGTAAGAGGATGAAAACATCCCCTGACCTGCTGTTTTGGATCGAAGATTCTTACAGCTTCTGGGATCTCTGCTAAAACACACAAGTGTTGTGCCGTTCTCCAGAATACTTACTCCATGTTAGTATTCATGAATTAGTTACAGTCTCCGATGTGTGCACAGGGTTATTCTACCTTCTACACAGGTATTCAAAAATAATGAAAGAAAAAAGTTAAACATCAAGCTTGGGAATTCCTCAAAGTCTACTGTCTGCCTCAGACTCTACAGTTCTGCCTCAGACTCAAATCTTTGCACAGCTATTGATGGGCTGTAGAGTTGCCCCCGTGCTTCTAGAGTTGTACATAGGATGATTTTGCACCTTCTATTCATTATGTGAAATCAACATCATAGCATAAAGAACCTAAACCTACACTCTGAAAATTAGAAGAGGCATTTAGAAAAACTCAGCAACCACAGAAGATCCAAAAATTCAGTGACTACATGAAGATCACAATTGCTGCTTTAGAGTCCACCATCTTTCTCTGTGTGAATTTTCATACCCATGTAAGACCACAACAAACAAAACAAACAAACAGATAAATAAATAAACACACACTGGTCACAAAAACTAAAAACCAACAAAACAACGAAAAATAACTATAAAACAAACAAGGCAAACAAAAAACCGCCGACACTCTCCCCCATAAAACTGGAACACAGTCTAAGACAGACCAGGCTGGCTGGTGCCGCAGCCTTCTCCTCAGGAGCTGGCAGGGAAGGACAGGAGTACCCAGGCAAGGATCAAGAAGCCACAGGAAAGACGGGAGGAGCCAAGCCTGCAGCCCGCTGCCAAACGCGCCTCGCCGGCGCGACGCTGGATCCCATACGGAAACTTACAACCAGAGGCATTTAACAAGGCCGGCGCAGGGAAGGCTTGAGCGTCCACGTGGAGCGCAGTGGGGCCCAGAGGAAGGCAGCGGCGGGCCCTCCCCAGCGCTGAGGCGGCCACACCATCCGTCCGTCCCTCCCTCCCGGAGGCGCTCACCTGGTGCAGGAGCAGGTTGGTGTCGGGCAGCAGGAAGTGCGGCCCGGGGCAGAGGCTGCTGGCGGGGCCGCTAGGCCGCGCCTCCAGCCCGGGCGCGCTCCCGTGGGCGGCGGGGGGGCAGAGGCGGCACGCGACGGNCGCGCGTGTGCGTTGCCGCCGCCGCCCGTGAGGTGTGTGGGGCAGAGCTCCGGACTGGCCCGACCCGGGCAGGGCCGCTGCCCCCTCAGCCCCCGCCGCTGCCGAGTTACCGCTTGGGCAGCTGCCCGCTGCCTTCCGCAGCTCCGGCATCCTGCGGCACAAACGGTATCCCCATTTCCCGAGCTGGCCCCGGCTGCTGTGGGGAAGGAAGGCGGTGGTGGTGGTGGTGGCGGCCCCGGAGGGCAGCCAGGCTGTCGCTGGCCCGAGCTCCGAGCGCGGCGTCTCCTCTCCCGGCTGGGCTCTGAGCAGCGCCGTCTGTAAGTAGCAGCCGTGGTGTGTGCCGGGTGGTTGTAAAAGTCTGTGTGGCTGCTGGGTTAACCAGCCTGGCAAGAACAGTGCAGCTGCTGCTGCTGAGAAGGTAAAGGCCAGCAAGGTTTGAAAGGAGGTTGTAGCTAGGTCCGGGCCGGGCTCCCCTCGTAGGCACGAGCTATAGGATAAGAAGACAAAGCCTCAAGCTGCACCAGGGCAGTTTAAGGTTGGATTTTAGGTGAATTTTCTAAACAGAATGGGTGATTAGGCATTGGAATGCGCTGCCGAGGGAGGTGGTGGAGTGACCGTTGCTGCAATTGCTTAAGGAAAGACTGAACGTGGCACTGAGTGCCGTGGTGTAGTTGACAAGGGGATATTCAGTCGTAGGTTGAACACGATGATCTCGGAGGTCTTTTAAAACCTATTTGATTCTGTGATCAAAGTATTCCTTTACTATGTTCTCCAGTAAGTAGTGTTATCCTTGTTATAGGGTGCTGAATACACCTCCTGGGTCTCGGGAGTTTTCAGTGCATGTGTTTTTGACAACCTGCATATCTTTGTTTAACTATAACACCATACTAGTAAGGTAGATTCACACTGGTGTTCACACTGCTGTTTAGCTTATTGTAGTCAAAACGCTTGATATAATGATTGTTCAGGAAGAGGGTCTTCAGGCAGCAGTCCTCCAGAGTTTCTCAAAGTGTTTTTCTTGGGTGAAAAAAACAATGTTTTCACATGATAATGAGAAGCATCGCTTGCTTAGTGGTCTAATGTAGTGCTTAGTTTTTCATAAAGACATTTCATTTAATTGTTTTGATTCTTGCAGTTGACTCTTCAGGGGGCTCATCTCAAAGTATAGTTAAAAAAGCTTTGCGAACAGTGGAAGAAAATGTCACATAAAAGCTCTAAGGTAATCAAGAAAGTGAACGTTTCTAGCTCCTTGGAATCTGAGGATATCAGCTTGGAAACCACAGTACCAACTGATGATGTTTCTTCCTCTGAAGAGAGAGAAGGTAGTGTAAAAATCACTAAGCAGCTGATTGAACGCAAGGAGTTGCTCCATAATCTTCAGCTGCTTAAAATAGAATTATCACAAAAGAACTTGATGATTGACAACTTGAAAGTTGAATATTTGACCAAGGTAAGTAGTGTTTCTCCTTTGATTATATAATCATTTCTTGGTTTTGGCACTTTTAGGGTATGACAGAAACTTCTGTTCTGAAAAGAATTTCTTTGAATTACATGATAGAGATCTGCTTAGTTGGCTTGGGGGTTTTCTTGTTGTGTTTTGTTTGTTAAATGGGAAAAAAGGGGAAACTAAGATATGGAAAACTTAGCTGACTTGCTCAAGTAATTTTACTTAAAAATAAGTAAGGGAGGGTCTAAGTAGTTTTATCTTTCCTAAATGCAAAGGAAAACCACCTGTTTTCTTTCAGAAATTATAAATAATTTTGTCACTCATGTGAGTAGCATAACATGGCTGAACTTGAACTTGTGGAGTACTAGAAAAGGTGATCTGAATACTTTTCAATGCTTTGTTAATGAAAATGGGGATAGAATATACCGGTATGCTGACAGTAGATTTTGTTGTGTACAGCTTGCATGAAGATGTGTGAAATTAAGAAAGGTGTAAAACATTGCCACGTTTGTGTGCAGTTCATTTCTACAACATACTATATGCTAAATGGCTTTTATTGGCTTTCTGCTCTGAGTTTTAGCTTAATTTGAAATTAGTTGAACAAATAGCTGTTTGGCTGAAAAAGACCCATTTAAGAACGAAGCCTTTTTTTATTTTTAGTTCATTACAGACAAAGTCTGTATCATATCCTGTGAAGGCCTAGTGTATTTAGAGGTCTTGTTTGACAGCCATTATTGCATTGCCCACAGCATTGGGATCTTCATATTTTTATTTCAACTTGATCTTTTTGTAAAATGTTTTTTGAAAATTAATATGGTAACTTATTCTGTTTTATACTCACTCACATTCTTTATATTTAGATTGAGGAGCTAGAGGAGAAGCTTAATGATGCAATCCATCAAAAGCAGCTGTTGTCTTTACGACTGGATAGTCAGTTGGTGTTACAGCAAGAAGATGCCAGGTATGATGGAAGTAAAATTAAGAACGTCATCTTTAGAAAATCCATAAATTAATTTGAATTTGTTCAAATAAGTTATTAACAGAAATAGATAATTATTAGTTGCAAGAATAGGATTTCTTTTGTAGATTATATTAGTGTTTTCATTCTAAAAATTGAATTTACATATTTAGTTTACATAAAAGTAAATTTGAATTCAACTCTCGCTGGCTGAAGTTCGTGGATTTGGTTTCATGTTACCTGAATTCAAAATTTAGCAGAAAATGGTAGTAAAAGTGTTCTTAAAACTAATAAAGAGTAAAAGGACTATCAATTTAAAGAGAATTTTTAATAACTGCAGCATAGAAGACATGGGAAAGGTAAGTGCAAAATATTTAGTTTTTCCAATTAGTACTTCTTACTTGTCAGAAGTGCTTTTGGTTGATGATGTAGAAACTCACTTAAAATTGAAATATTTGGAGTTAACCTGAAAAATAGACTGGCTAGCCGGCTTCTCTAAACCTCTTTGTCAACTGAGTATCTCCATACATGTGAAGGAAGAGCATTACTTACATAGTGTCATGTTAAAGTACAGCTTACAGGATGTGAATACTTCCGAGTCCTGTCCTATAGTAAGGCTAGAACAGATTTAGGGTTGTGGAGCCAGACCTGAGATTAGTTCCAGCAAAGTCTTTTGACTGAGAGTAGCTTTCTGTCAGAAAAATATTTGGCACTCTGTATGCTTAGATGCACCGGAGTGGAATAGTTTTATGCTGGCCATACTTGAGTTATCTAAGGAGTGCTCAGTAAAAATGAACTGATGTGCAAACTGTTATTAATAGGCGTAAAAAAGTTAAACTACTTTTCCCAGTCTTTCCATTAGTTTTCTTGCCAGTCTTTTACTTCACTTTTCATCCTCATGTAATAGAGTTGTACACACCTTGGAGTGTGTCCCTGTGGGACTACTTTGCTGACCTCAGACTTCCTGTTACCTGTACCCTACCAATGGGGTAGATGTTGCCTTTAGTACTAGTTAGTGCTTTTTGATTCCTTTTTAAGGAATGCAGAAATGATCATGTTTTAAAGAGTGATTTGAATATGTTTTCAAGAGTTGCAGCTAAAAAATAAAAAACTAGATTAGTTGTCTTGATTTAAATAAAATAAACACTTCTTAACGTCATTAATTGATGTGCAGTTTCTCTTGCTGTATAAAACCTTATCGCTGATGCTAATAGTAATAATGGTGTTTTAAGGCTGCCTGTAAGGCTGCTTGTCCTATTGTAGTAGTGGATGGTTTGTTGCTGTTTGTTTTAGTAAAGGACTCCAACTTTCTAACAAGTGGGTAGAAAATTAAGGGTTGATATGAACTGTGCATGTGCTGAAACTTGGTAAGATTTAAGTTCAAGTGATTTACCAGCTCCTTAGGGTTTGTGTGGAAATAGATTGTGCTTTTTCATGTTTTTACCTTTTAGTTGGTAAATTAAATTTAGTTCATAAACTCAAGTCAGCATATGCGAAGATTGTCTGTTCTCAGGTTCAGCTTTGTACTGTCGGTGACTATAAAATTCCCGTCTTTTTATATATACTGTGTCTGATATGACTATTTAACCATGGTGGTATACATTCTGGCACTAATTACCTAATCTTTGTAAATTTTTCCCTTCTACAAAATGAGCAGAACTCACTTCTTTACCAGGGTATTGTGAAGCTTTGTCACTTGTGTTACTCAGTACCTGATATCTTCTGTTTCAAATCCATCTTGAAGGAAACATCAGGCTCTAATGAAGCAAGAAATGGAAACTATTTTATTGAGACAGAAGCAACTGGAGGAAACAAATCATCAGTTGAGAGAGAGGGCTGGAGATATCCGTCGTAGCTTGCGAGACTTGGAATTAACAGATGAATGCTACGAGAGGCTGAAGTCTCTTCCTGAAGATCAGCTGTCTATCCCTGAATATATTTCAGTAAGTATTGGGTTTTGTACTTCTTTAAAATACAACCTGTATCTTGGGTCTGGCTGGGACAGAGTTGACTGTCTTCATAGCAGTCTGAATCTTGCTGTGCTTCTCCCTGGTGGCTAAAACAGTGTTTTGACTGCTGCTGGGCAGTGCTTGCAAACATCAAGGCTTTCTTGTTTTCCCATTCTGCCTCTCCCTGCCCCAGCAAGCTGTGAATAGCCATGAGATTAATAGGGGACACAGCTGAACAGCTGATACGAATTGGCCAAAGGAATATTCCATACTGTAAAATGTCATTCTCGGTGGCATGAAAAGGAGGTAGAGGAAGAAAGAGAAAATGGGGGATGATGGCTTCCCAGGGTGGTTATTACTCAGGGACTGGCTGGGTATCAGTTTTGATCAGTTTCCCCAGTTTCTGGGAGGGGATGAGTTCTTTGCTTTTTCTCTTTCTTTTTAAGCTCACCTCTCTTCAGTAATTGTTTAGAAAACTTAACACCTGAGTTTTCTTCCTTTTATTCATTCTTTTCATTTTCTCCTGCTCCCAGGGGAGGCAGCAAGTGGGTGAGCAGCCATATAGGCTGTTGGGCAGGCCCAGTCTGTCACAAGCTGTAAATTGTAGTGGGCTGTGGTTTTTTTCTCATCTCCAACTAGGAATAAAGGACCTTCAGAGGCAGATGTCTTTCCTGATCAGTCTGTTATGACTGGGTTCCAGTAAAGAGAGGAACCTTTTAATCCCTGATTCTGATCTCTTGAAAGAGAGTAGAACTGCTGATATGTTATAAGGAGGTTAAGCAGATGGGATGTTACAATTAAAATGTGAGTATACATTGATGATATGAAATACAGCAGGCTGAAAACATCCCTTACTTTTCTCTTATGCTTTCCATATGTCCCTTTCCTATTTGACTAAATGCAGGAGACAAAGTGTACCTTAATGTATACTTTAAGATTCATTTTCTTGGTTTAAGATGTTTGTTAATTATGGTTTGTGGGTATGTGGAGACTGCACAGTGGACTCTTGTTAGCAGTAAAAAGCCTGTGGGATGTGTTCAGAGCATCCCAGCTGATTTATGAGAATGAAGAAGATTTAGATATGTAAACCTTAATTCACCAAAATATTAGCATTGTACTTATCTGTAGAGCTTGTTATTAAGGAAGCTGTAAATAATACAATGTTAAAAACCTTAGTGCATTTGTTGAAGTATAAATGCTACATGAGTGAATTGTCCAGATCAAAGTCATACTTTACTGTGCTCTAGATATGTACAGAGGTTGTCACTCTTAGCTAAAGGATGTTCTTGTGAACACCTTTTAAAAAGCTGGGCTTTTGAAAGTGCTAGGAAAACCATAAGGCTCTGTGGGATAAACAGCAACAGCTTGGGTACTATTAGGTTATCACCCCCTAGCTGTCTGCTGTATGCACTGCCCTCTGCAAAAGTATTTGATGGGGTTTTGTTGATTCCTTCATCACCATGGCCAAAAAGACTGGATTTTTAACAGAAACTGAAATCCATGTCAGTGGATGTATTGAAATTGGTGTGCAAGAAGTTCAGGATTTCAGGAATTGATTGACAGTCAGTACAAAAGACCCTGTAGCCAGGCAGGATAGATACCAGGAGTTAGTAACCTTGTCAGCTGCTTTAAGTGAAGCTGTCACAGCACAATTTAGATTTAATTTGTGAGTAGAAAATGGCTGTCAAAAAGATGTGGAGTAGGAGAGATGAGTAGCAGCCACCTTCTACCCTTAACCTTCTATTCTTTTACACTTGTGTTCAACCAGTAAATGGTATTTTTATCTACTTAAATGTTCAGTGAAGCTCCTTTCTTCTTCACACATTTTTCTTTTGAAGAAGTAATTTTTAGATCTTTTGTTTTTCTGGATAAGGCATTCTAAAGATTTATTGTAGTAAAGTACTGCTTTCTGCTTTTTTCAACTTCTTTTAGCAGGAGATTAATGTGAACCTAAAGCTATCAGTTAAGCTTGGTAGTTGTTTATCGTTACTTTGAGTTATGCAGCTTTTACAGATGCTGAGAGGCTACAAAACTCTTTGACACATCGTGTCTCTGCATCCATTTGGCTCCCAAAGGCTGGGGAAAGTACTTAGAAGGGAATGATGTTTCCTGCTTTGCTTACCTAAGGAGAAATTGTGCATTTCTAGGCAGTTAAAATTTCTGACTCCAGATCTGTATGCTGACTAATAATATAGCCCATGGATATGAGGGTAAAATTTTCCTTGCTGAGAAAGAGTCCTACTTAGACAACTTGAGCAAGAAATTTTCTTTTTTGCTATTTATCAGTTGTAAAATACTGCCTTGCAATTCTCCAGGATGGAATTAAACATGTATATAATGCTTAGACTTTATTTGAAACTTAGTATACTGGACAAACAGCAGGAAGAACTTAAATGAAGATTTTGTATATAGAGATACTCTAACATACTAGAATTAAAGCAAATGTGAGATGTTCTTCACTGTTCTTCCACAAAGAGGTGCAATAGTGACATGTCAGAACAAAGCCTAGGTAATGTTTAATGCTAATGATGACAACTGAAAAATTGGATTTTACACATCTTTCCCTTAAAGTCGTACTTTTTTGTTTTGAACTTCTGTATAAAAATTCAGTTTTTTGTTTAGTAATTTCTAAGATGTTTTTAGAAACAGTATATGTGAAATTTGAAAATAGTTTTATTATTTTCAAGTAATGCTTGATTGGTTAAGTGATTCAGCTCCCAAGCACCAGTTCAATTGGTTCGGTAAAGTAAAACTCTCGTGTATTCCACTGTAAAAAAATTCAGCCATTTTTTAGAAAATGTTTCCTGCAAGTTCTGTTTGAATTGATTTGTTACCGTGTCTTTCGGGTACATCATTTTGCTAACTGCAGCTCAGTTGCTGTTTGTTTAAGAAGGCAGTTAACTGATGCAACTGCTTTCACAGAACTTCATTTAACAGAAGCCAGCCTTTTCAGCCTCTACACCCACCCATTTTTACTTAATTCTAATTTTCAATAAAAAGGGGTGGGCACAGGCTAAGAGTTTTTTAAAAATTTCCTAGAAAGTGTTTACAGCACATCAGTATAAATCTACGATTTTTAAGATACACTGTTGTTTCTGAAATACCTTTTATAGTAAGTTTTGTTTCTGCTATTTTGCATTGGCAAGAGGCAGTGTGTGCTTTGACTGCTGGGTTACATGTTTATTGGCTATCAAACCAGCTAAATAGCAACAACAGTTGAACTGCTCTCACCCTCATCTACTGCATTTGTTTGCATTTTCATATCACCATGCAGTGATCTGTTCTTGGGAAGGCTGCATAAATACATTTATCCTTGATACCTGTATCCCATGTAATCTTTCTTTCTACTGGGAGATGTGTTTTAAGGTTGTTGTGTTTCAGAAAATAATTGTGGTGTGATAACACAAGTTTCCTAGCAATATTGCAGTAAAAATACAAGAACTTACTGGAAAAGCAGGTGTAGTTTTAAAGAAACCACAATGCTTTAAATGAAATACTGATAATCAAGGTTACTTTTTTCTTGAGAAATGACCGACTGAATCATCAGATGCCACAGTTAAAAATACTGTTCTTTCAGTCATGTTGCACGCTTGCCTTATCGTATAAAGTACACTACACCTGTGTTTACTTTGCAAATTTCTATGGTGTCTGTGTTTTTTAGAATTGTATGCTGTCAATTATGTGAAATATACCTGGAACTTTTCTTTGTCCTCTGCTGCTTACAGGTAGCAAAACAGAGATCTGTCTTCCTTCTGCATGGAAGTGCAGTACAGCTTGCTCTTGAATACTTACTTAATCTGTGCTTTCTTGTCTGCATTTCTTCTTTAATCACATATCAAAGAAAGCATTAGGGATGGAGGGCATGCAACAACTTTTGCATGAAAACGGCGCCTACTTATTTATTCTCTTCACACACACCCCCAAATGCAACATTTTAAGGTATCAAGTTAATCTGGGAATAATAACAGCCTCTGTGTATGTGTATGTGGGTGTATATCAAAAAAGCTCTTCTTTGTTTTGTCTCTTTTTGTTTTTTAATACTGACTTTGTGGTTTTACTACTGTGTTTTCTAGTTTTTTTTTTTTTTTTTTTTTTGATCAGAAGAAAAGTTCTGAAAAAGTTTCATGGATGTGAGACTTACTTGCCTGAGAGAGTGCCTATGGACTAGCATGGAGGAAGAGAGAGGAGTATGCATTATAGATGTTAATTTTTTTTTAATCCTCTTGGAAGGCTGGATTTTTTTGGTGTGAATTTAGCAGAGTCAAGCCTTCCATAGCCTTAGTTTCCTGATGCAGTTGAATCCATACCTCCAGCATGTTATGCAGAAGATTTGTGTGTAGGGGGGTGTCATGGTTCTTCCTGGTTACGTGCTGTTCCTGCTCCCTGTGCTTGTTCTTGCTTTTTTTT
>VXBR01008899.1:823056-880173 GCA_013400215.1 Cisticola juncidis
TTTTTTTTTCTTTTTTCTTTTTTTTTTTCTTTTTTTTTTTTTTTTGGTGCAAATTCAGCACACTGAGCTGGCAGAGAACAAATCTCTAAATTTCTACACACCCCATAAAAATTTATATTGGCTTGAGGGGAGTTAGCAAGTTAAGTTGGTTATAACTAAATAGGTTTCTCGTCTGTTTGGGATTTTGTTTGTTTTTGTGCTTTTCTTTTCCTCTTTTTGCACTGTTAATCAAATAGATTCGAGGTTTGGCACAAGGGGGCCATGTGTCCATTAGCAACTGTATTTTTTTGATTGGTCAGTGGAAGCTGCCTTAGTTGTACAGCAATAGAAACTTTACCTTTATGGTATGCCCTAGAAATAATTCGGGAAATTATTGTCATAAAATGTTGAGCTGATGTGTTTTAGTTTTGTAGTTTTATAATCACAGTTTTGCTAGTTTCAAGTTTGAATATCTGTCTTGTTCTTCTAGGTCCAATTCTATGAAGTAGTCCATTCCTTGAGAAGAGAGCTAAGTGATCTACAGATGAAAAAGGAGAGTCTAACAGAAGAACTAAGTGGGTCCAGATCTCAACTGAAGAGTATGACAGAGGTCTGTGCTCCTTAGTTATCTCAGTTCAGAAACTGTGAATACAGATATTGTGAAAGTCTCATTCTCCAAATCATTATTCATGTATAAGAAGGTTTTTTTGCTGTATAAAAATTACTGTGGGGAGGGAAGGAAAGAGGAAATAAACTGTATGCATCCCTGTATAACAGCTAACTTTATGCTATGGCTACCCTGCAAGATTTGCTCATGAGACTGTTCAGAGTAGTAGTCTCTTAGCACCTGTGTTGTGCTTTCTGAGGGCAAGATTTCTGCACAGGAGATCTGCCCAGCAGTAGCTGAGGACACCATCATGGTTCTGTGTTTAGTTTTTGAGATGGGGATATCTTGTTTGTAGTTTGTGTCATCTTTTGTTTTAATGTTACAAAAATGTATTTTTAAAAGTTCTTTGGAGTTGCATCTTCTCTGTTACGCTTTTCAATTATTCGTATTTTAGTTTTTCTATTTTTTTCTGTACTAAAGAAAAAGATAATTTGATTTCAGGTAAGATATAAACATCAGAAGTAGAGAAACTAATTAAATACACATTTTTAATTTTCATTTTTAAAGAGCTAAGGAATTGAAATAGTATAAGGAGCATGTTTTTTGTAATGTATTTATCAACATATTATTCTTGGTATGTATACAGGTACAGTGATTTGTATTTTAGCTTTGTTCTTTATAAATCGAGTTTGGACATGAGTTTCAGGTACTCAAAGTGTATTTTTCCAGGTCATGGCTAGCAGAGACTTACATGACACTGTCATTTTACTATCTCTGAGAATATGTTTTAATTATTGCCTTTTTCTCTGTGTGAAATTCTGTTTACAGAATAATCAGATGTAAGGAGAAATTCTTTATACAAGTTTATCTTGTGAAATTCATGTACTTTCATTTCTCATTCTGACTGAATTAGAGAAAGTAGTCAATAAAATTTATGCAATTATGTGCTTCAGCATTATTCTGTGTCAACATTCCTGGTCATAATTGAGATTAAACTAATCCTGTTAATTTTTGTCTTGCATAAGCATTTTCCTTCATTGTACGTTTAATGTTCTTTGATTTAATAGAATTGTAGAGGAGGATTTCAGCCTTTGAGACTTGACTGACATCTATTAATTTTTGCTGAAGCAAATTAATAAGATAGTCGATAACAATAATTAAAGTTGTGTTACAAACAGTTTTTTTGGGACATAGACCTTTCTTTGATAGACTTCGAATTTTGTTCTTTTTGCACCACATGGTGGCGCTCTCCACCTTTCCTACCGATCTATTTCTTAAAGTCCGAGATGCGGTGTGCTTTTCTTTTGTGGAGAGGCTTAAGAGTCTCCGTGTTTTGATTCCGGGAAGTTCAGGTTTTACCTTGTGACTTGCTAAGTGTCACTGTAACAAAGTGCCTCAGAAAATAAGGTAAGAGGAGCATCATCAGGATGTGAGGGCACTTTAGAATCTATAATGTCCTTGGTACACGCGAGCTGACATACCTATGCATCTCTTGCAGTTTATGAAAAAGTAATTTCAAGTGTACTGCTGGGGTAGTTTTTTTGAGCTCTTCACAAAGGTCAAACTTTTTTGCAAGAAAATTTATCAGTAAGAAATAAAGTTTTGTTCAGAGGCTTACCTAAGCTCTCACAGTCTTCTACCGTACCTTTTTTGTATTCCAGTAGTTCTTGTTTATCCAGGTACATGAACTATAGCTGCTGAACTTTCTTGCCTGTTATTTAATCATTAATACTCTTCAACTCCTTCTTCTGGGTTTCTATCCAGTATTCTGTAAATTTTAAGTTTTCTCTGATCATTGCAATATTTCTGTTCTTTGTGTAATTTTATCAACAAAACTTTGAGTTTAAAACGTCTTTAGGAAACTAGTAGTACAGAAGTTTGAAATGCAGTCACTGAAGTTAAGACAATTGGTTTTGGGTTTTTTTTCAATTCTTGGTTAGAATTGAAAAAGTTTGAAGGAAAATTTGAACTTCTCTTAATAGATTAAGTGAACTTTTAAGAAAAATTTGGAAAATTTGGAAAATTTAAGTATGAAATGAATTCATCAAGTAAGACAACCATACTGACTCTAAAACTTTGTAAACTTCTCTTGGTGTCCTGCTGAATCTGTAACACAGACCCAGTAGGGTAGGGAGCTGTTTCTGACAAGGGGTAGCAGAAAATGGCTTGTGAAGACTGATTTCTAGCACTGGAACATGGTCTGATCAGATATTTGTTTTGCTGTTGTCTGTTTTTAAAGTGGTCAGTGTCAATAGTTGTGCTCTACAGCTAAATTAGTGGCTCTTTGTACACAATTGTTGCATCTGTGACTTAGATCAATGCAGGTTCCAGGTACAGCAGTCACAGCTTGGGGGGAGGCGGTGGAACTGGTAAAAGCCGTGTTCTTGTACTGCTTACTGACTTGTTACTAAATGTATGGTACAGGCTTATTTTAGTCCTCCTTTTACAGTGCTCAGTACTTCAAGTATAAATAATGTTGGCACCGCCACCTTTGGAGGTAAAGATAGAGGAGGAAGTCCAACTATAGTGGTGTATTACCAGGAGCTTCCCAGAAATAAAACCGGCTTCTGATGTGTGCATTCCCATGCTGAACATCAGTTTACTATTTTCAGCGTTGTTTGTTTCCAAAGTGGTTAGAACCTTCCCTCAAACAGATGTAATTTACTACTAGTGGGTTTCTCTCAAGGCTGGGAGAGTCTCTGGAAGGAAATCTTGCTTTTCTTTGTACCTCCAGAAGATTAAGTACTTCTTTCTTCTTCTGTCTGGGAGTTTCTTGGCAATGTTTTCCTGGAATTTGGTATTGGTGCAGTTTTATCAGGGCTCCCTTTTCTTCAGTTATTTTTTATATAAAGTTGCCTTGAGGATTTCCAGTAAAATTTATAGCATGAAAGTATCTGAAAGCTGTGGTTATCCTAAAAACAAAGCTGGTTATGTGTAGGACAAAGATCTTTTCTAAGACTTCATCTCTGAATGAGGATTAGTAGCTGTCAGGTTTTGCTAGACATAGCTAACAATTTTCTCTGTGATGTTTTCCAGCTGGAGGGAAATCATATCTATAGTCTTCAAAGAATAAACTAAGCTTTTGTACTCAAAGGATCACTTGGCACTAGATGTATCTGAATATAAGAAAACTGAGGCTGTTGTTGCTACTCCAAAAGGACTGAGATCCCTGGGGTTTCTCCTAAAGTTTGTGTATCTGTAAAGACTGCACTCTAGAACCCTTCCCCAGCCCCCTGACACCACTTCTTTCAAGCAGTGCCTTGATCGTTTGGTCTTCACAACTCTCTTGAGACAAATGAGGTCTTGTTCTTAGGTGAAATATGTGCCTGTTCTTTTTTTTTTTTTGCTTTTGTTAATATTGTTCAGGAGAACAGCAGCAAAGACTATACCAGTAACTGTGAGCTTGAGGCAGCAGTTCAATATTTCTAAGACTTAAGGAAAGTTCATATCTATGACAGTTCCCTTTTCTCTCCATTACCTTTCTACTCTTTCAATACATAGCTATGGCTCACATTCCCGCGGTTCAGAAGTACAAGGTGGTTTAATTATACTGCTCTGTAATGATCTCAAGGATCCTTCTCACCTGAGAATATTTCACTGAAAAGTTGAGTAAGCTCAAATCCAGAGAAATAAACTTTTTATTCTTCCACTTCCTTTTGCTACAGAAGCACTTATTCCAAAACTTTTCTTTCATATGTTCCTTGCAGAGATTCTCTACTTCGGAGTAGCTCAACATTTTTGTTTATAGTGGCAAATAGCAACCTATCTACAGTCAGATTACCAATTTCCCATCTACATGCAGAGCACCAATTTCATAGCAAGTTACTAAAGAGTTGTCTTACTTATCCAGTTATGTATAGCTTCTTCCTGACATTTGGGCTGCTGCTACACTCCGGTAAATAATGTACTGACCAGCTATTTTTGAATGCAGTTGCATTCAAAATGAATGCAGAAACATCCATTTTGAAACAGTTGAAGTGAAATGTCATCTTCACAAAGAAGCAGCACCTCATCCAAATAACTGGAGGGAATTGTTTTCACATCACAGTAGTATAGTAGCTTTACATTTGTCTAGGGCCTTTAGGATATGAACAAAGGGCTGGCTTTTGTAAGTGATTCTTCAAAGATGAAGATCTTAAAAAAAGAAAGCTTTTAAAAAGCAGCATCACTTTCTTTCACAGGCTTTTCTGTAGATGGTATAAAGAAGTCATGTTGCTGCTGCTTGAGTAGCTGACTAATCTGTTCCCTGCATTTCTGTTTATCTTCTTATCTCCAAAGGCTTTTTGAAACATCAGCTAATCCCCATTATGTATTATGTGTCACTAACTTAGTTCTAAAAGTATGTCACCTGGATTTTGCACTTGAAATTCAGTTAGGTGTTTATTTCAGTGACTGCTATAAACTGTTGCTCATTCCAGATTGAGGATAGCCGTGAAGAATAATATCATTAAACTGAGATGTGCCATTAGATCTTTACTTTCTCCATCAGTTTGGGGTTTTAAGTGGTGCAGATCACACAAGCTGAGAATCTTCTTGCTTGAAACATCATCTGTGGAAGGTGTTTGTAAATCAAACAAAAGCATTTCCTAGCTGGCTCATGCCCTGTAGAAACCACCTGTATTGGTTAATACTGTGTTTCTTGGGGAGCTCTATCAAGAATTTCTGTAGGCAATGGTTGCCTGTCTGTCTCACACAGGACAAGTTTGGTTTTTCATTTGTTTGAATCATCTCATTAGTCTGAGTTTCTGCTCTCTGTACTAGCAAAAATGAGTAAGAGGCTGAAGAAAAGCCATGAGGTGTTTTGAGTATTATGGTCATCACATTCAGTGTAAGGAAGTTCTGTTTGTTCTTTAATTATTTTAAGGTTTGTGGGCTTAATTAAGCTAATATAATTTATTAGTATTATTTCCAGGACCTCATTCCTGTCTTGTAAGAGCTCTGTATCTTGATTCTTCTAAAAGCCCCTTTTTTTGCTGCAGCAGGACAAAACTGTTCATCAAGATGTTCAAGCTATCTTTTGAAGATAAATGGAAAGATAAAGCTGTTCCATTGCAGAGATCTTAAAATCAGTTCAGCATATATGGGCATTGTTAGAAACTAAATTAATTTCATCACATGCAAAGCAAAGCTTCTTCTGCCTAAGCACGGGCAGCTTGGTTGTATGTCTTTAAGATGTATCACTATGGAAGTCCAGAAGCTTGTGTATGTGCTACTTGGAGATGTGCATACCACATAGGGGATTTTGTGTTTCAGCCTTTTTACAGCCTAGACTGGATATCAGCTTGCTTTGTCATGTTTCTTCATGTGTTTAAAATACTACTTCAACACCTTAAGATTAGATAGATGAAAAGCCATGTCCTGTGCAGTGTAATTAGTGTTTCTTCAGGAACTGTATTAAATCTTAAAAAACTAACACGACAAACCCCTCTAATAAAGGTAGGTCTTTAGTATCACTTTTCCAAAGCAGAATTTAACTTTCCTTCCCTGGAATTACCACATTGTTGCATGACATTACCATGACATTAATAACTGATTTATTAAATCAAATTCAAAAATAAGTTTAGGTCTCAGGTATTAGAAGGAACTGATTTTGCAAATACTTAGCTCTTCTGTTAATTGTTGCTTTAAAGCTGTCTATGACAACTTTTTCCAGAGCTTAACCAATTTAATTTTATGCTTTTGGTAGTTGTCTTCTATCTACCAGATACATAATACTGTAGAGCTTCAGTAGCCCACTCAGTGAGGGATGTGAGAATTCCAGCATGGTGTTAGCAGCCGAATGGCATGGGGTATCCACAGAAGAACTGTATTCTAAACTTAATCATTCAATTTGCACTTAAAAGTTAAGTGCCCTTACCAATCTTTCCTGTTGAAGATGAGTCATGTTTGCACTGCATAATAGGGTACTTGCACCATTATGTTACATGTTTGAAACTTTAGCTAACTGTTAACAACACCTGTTAAAAACTTCTGACAGAGACTACTGTTATAATAACGTTATCTTTTAAACTAATGACATGTAAGCTTACTAAAGAAGAGTGTGTTTTATAGTGTTAGTTTATTTAATGTATATCCATTAATTAGGGTAAACATAAACCATATATACCAGTATGTGTTAGGATGAATAACAATCACATCTTTACATGACGTATTTTTGATGGTAGACCATGCAGAATCCTCATAAAAACATTCTGGGTGTTGTGATTTTTGTGATTTGTGACCTGAAGTGATTTTAGTAAAAATGAAGATAAGTAGGCATGTAAAATATAAAACAAAAAATTATCTTTTATCAACAGAATAGTTACAATATAGCTAGTAGATTATGGAGCTTTTCTGTAGTGTCTAAAAAGCATTTAGGTGTGTTTTTTCAGGGAGGCATTCTGCCAGTCTTTCAGCTGATTTCTATGGATTTTATCAGTGTCCTTCTGTCACATACTTCATAAATGCTGTTGCCCTAAACTTTGGTTGTCTATTAATAAGTAGCTAGACAGTTTTCCTCCTATAACTGTATAAAGGATAGATTTCAACAGTGTTGAAAAATTATGCTCTCATACATTGTCTTTTACTGCAAAATAAACGTAATTCGCAGTTGCTAAATGCGTGGTTTAGTAATGACATCTTAAGGCTGTGCTTACCTTCAGTTAATAGTATTGTTCATGTCCATTCATAGTAGCCAGATAGAGTAATTGTTTATCAAGCATCCATTATTGAGCTTGCTCTCAATCACAGCAGTAAAAAACTGAACTCAGCAGTATTCTGTGAAGTAAGATATGGAAAAGATCTAGATGCCTGGGGATATTCTCAAATTTTTAACAAGCAACTCTTTTTATAGTCTGTAAGCTTTACCTTGTATAGGTTAATGAGCATTATTATTTTGGTTATTCCTGTGAAAAAATTGGTAAGTAGTACAGTATTTAGGACAAGTAAGTAAGATAAGTTTGTAAAAAAAGTACCTACGTAGTAGAAAACAGAAAAGTGAAGTCCAGATTGGGGATTAAGGTATATATTGCTGTGGAGAGTTGGAGGGAAGGAGTGTGATTAGGAAATCTGTTGATCTTCAAAAGGAATACCTTTTAAAAGATGAATACACTCTGTGTGTTATCTTGCTTTGCTTTTGTTGTTTTAGTTTCCAGAATAATCCATAAAAGTATGTAAGAGAAGGAAAAAGATGGGTAAATGGAAATTAATGCTGATGGACAATTAAGTAAATTATTTTATTTTTATTTTATTTTATTTTATTTTATTTTTATAGTTTATTTTATTTTATTTTTTATAGCTTATTTTAATTTATTTTATTTTATTATTTATTTTAATTTTTAAAATTTTTTTTAAATTTTTTTTATTTTTTAGCAAAACTTTCCACGATATGCTTCAGCAAACATAGATTACCAGATATAATAGCTACAATTTGGGAGTAACTGGCTGGAATCTTTCAGATAATAACAGGTGTTGCTAAACTTGCTGAACAAACCATCCTCTTTTTTTTTTTTCAAATTAATTAACAATTCTCTTCGTTTGTTTGAAACTGTTGTAAAGGTAGTGTGACTTTCATGTTCCTAGCATAGGTTTGCAGACCACCAGCTGTATATATGAGGGTTACTGGTCTTGGAAGTTGTGCTAATGGACAAATGCATCACAAAAATAGGTACATTTAATCAAATATTAGTAATAAGATAAAAATAAGTTGAGTATCAATATAGCTGGTTACTTTGTGATGTGCTAAATTTCCAAATACTGAGACAAATGAAAATATTACCACCTGAATCTTCATAAGAGGTTTTCACAGAACTTAGTTGGTGATTACTTTAAGTAAATATCAGTGCAGCTATGATAATTTCAAAATGTCTCACTTCCTAGAGCTATGAAGATGAGAGGAGGAGTCGGTCAGAGCTTGAGGTCAGATGCCAGCGTTTGACACTGGAACTGGCTGATACCAAGCAGTTGATTCAGCAAGGTGATTACAGACAACAGAACTATGATAAAGTAAAATGGTAAGTATCTCTGTAATTCAAGTGTTTAACTAATGTACAAATGTCAATAAAGATCAGCCTTGAGTGACCAGAATTCTTAGTTTTATTTTTGACTTACGCACACCACAGACATTTTTCCTTACCTCATACACTAACGGTTCAACTACCTCCTTTAGATATTGCAGACATAAAATGAACGACATTCTGAAAACCAATGCATCAAATTATCTTCCTAAAAGTTTATATTTTCAGATTTACGGTGGTTTCAAAAAAGCTTAGCAGTCTCATTGCAGCTAAGGAAGCTGTTGATGGCAAGCATCTTGGAACAAGTACTTCTTTTTTATTCATAATTTAAAAGCAATGATCTAACAAAAGGCCCTATTCTCTACTCTATGCTGTTTACAGAGTTGGGAGGGCAGGACCCTGGGAATTATTATTTACAACTTAAGATTTCCTTGAAACCATAAATTTGAAAGGGCTGTTATGAGAACTCTATCAGATAATCTTAGTATTACTTTAGTGAATTTGTTCAACTGCATGAAGTTCCAGTGTCTAGCTTTTTAAAAATACAGATTATACTGTTATAGCCAATGTTTTGACTATCCATCTTATGAAAATCAATTGCAAATAGTGAAAATAGGCTGCTTGTAAATATACTCATAGATGTGTACTTCACAGCACAGCTTCCAAGTAGCTTTTTCAGTGTGCTTGCAAGTACAAGAAATCTGGTCTTTGGCACATTTGTTGAGAAATGGATTCAAAAATGGGGTTTATGAATAGAAAAGACCCTGTCAGCTCCTTAGTTGTTCATACGGAATGAACTCAGGCATAGTTACTGACACAAATTACTTTGCCTACTAAGTCATTTGAAGGGGAATCTGTCTTCTGGATTCACAGCGGTTTTGGTGCACAGCTATATGTACAAAAACAACCTCGGAATCTGTCTGGCATCTTGTTGCAAATAGGATGGATTGGTGCTATGATTTGCTTCCTATATGTAACTGCATCTTAATAAGTGGATTGTAATAACTTTCATGTGAATGGCCCCAGTGTTTAACAGCGTGTGTTTAAAATAGTCTTGAGTTGAGAAAAGCATGAATGAACATGCCAAAAGAGTATTTGAGAGAGTAGGTTGTATTCAGCTGGGTAGGCACAGACGAAGGGGAGGGGAGAGCTCTGTTGGCATAACTACATGAGGATATTTGGGAGCACTGCAGGAGTAAATCACTTCCAGACTTGTTTCTGCCATTAAAAACACTGTGTCAAATCCTGGTTCTGCTGTAGTACAAATTATCTCAGTTTTAAAGCGATGCTATGCTCAATACAATATTGGTTAGCTTTTTTCTAAACTGCAAGCTCATACTGGCTTGTTCATTTCCCTGTTTTGACAGGGTGAGAGTGGAGACACAGTGATGCTTCTTTGTGCATGCAGAAAGCACTTTTGCTCGGGACACCAGCACAATTTTTGTGTCGTGTATTTTAAACATGACAACTCACTTTGCTTTCAAGGCTGTATGCAGGGCAGAGTACCTACTGAGAATCAGTATACATTGCTTTCTGCTCTGTTAGGAAGATGGGAATGAAATTGCTTCACCTTTTCATTGGACTTCTATGTCTGCAAAAGATTCTAGAGAATGTCACGGGAAATAGCAGCAGAATCTTGATAAAGCTAAAACAATGGATAAGGGTACTCACAGATCATTGCTAGGAGAAGAAATACATAGCCCAAAGTTACACTAAAGAAGAAGCATCAGGGGAGAATGAAATAATTTAGGATGAGTGTTCGAGTATTGTAGAATTTTCTTTGTTCCTGAGTATTTTAAGTAATCCTCAATTGCTTCATATAAGATGATGCTGTTGCAGGTGCTAGTAACTATAAAAGGTTAAGATTCACCATTTTTTCTGTGAGTGACTAACTTGGAAGAAGTCAGTGTATTGAACGGAAGGAGGGTGAGAAATTAAAAATGCACAGGAATTTTGTTCATTACACTTTATGCATCTAATAGTTTAACTTTGCTTTCACAGTGAACGTGATGTATTTGAGCATGAATTGTCAGAACTCAGAAGAAACTATGAAATACTGGAGGTGTCATACAAAACACAAAGTAAAGAAAGAAATGACTTAGCAAAAGAGGTAAACATAAAGTTCTTACCTTACTAATTTTGTATTTCTCTATCTCGGGAATTTGATTCTTTGTCTAATCAAGTTTGTCAGGATCATGGAAGAATTTTATTAGAATGGTCTCAAGAGACCAGCTGCTTCAACCTGCCCATGCAGTACAGATCAAGGTTAGGTCAAGTTGCTTAGGACTTTTTCAACTTCTAGTATCTCTAATGATGGAGATGCCACAGCCTTCTGGAAAATCTGTTCCAGTATTTGCCCTCTTGTGAAAATGCATTTGTAAAAACTAAGCAGTTGTTACAGCTTTTTTCTGTTGCATCTTGTCCTGTCACTATGTACGGCCAAGAATCTGGCTATTGTTATGTGTTCCACTTGGATAGGTGAGGATAGCAATAATATTTTCCCCATAGAGATTTCTCGTTTGAAGGCTGTAAAAAGTTCCAAGTATTTCTCTTAACCCATTGTACATCATGTGCACCCATTGTACATCATGTGCTGCAGTTCATGACCACCTTGGTAGAGCTATTCTGTCCTGCTTCAGTATGTTAATGCATGTCTTTAGGACATATATGTCATGGGATATAGCACCCCAAATATAGTCTCACAAGTGTGGAACACAGGATAATAATTTTCTTTAACCCACTGTCTGCATTGTTGCTATTATAGCCTTGTAGCCGCTTGGCCTTCTTTGCTGTCGGGGCACATTTGTGTGCTGTGTTCAGTTTGTTCAACTGATGTCTGTCTGTCTGATCTGTATTTTGCCAGTTTTTTAGTAGAGCTGTTATAAGAGGTGGCTGAAGGTCATGGAGAAGGTCGAGTAAATGACATAGACAGTGGTCCTCCCATCCACAAGATCAAAAGTTTTTGTCAGGTTTGCTAGGTTGGGCCTCGGTAAATTCCCGTTAGCTTTTCTGTCATCTCTCGTTCATGTGCATGGATATAGCTTCCAGGGGAATTTACTTCATAATCCTTGCAGGGACTAAGATTAGATTTACCAACCCACTGAGTGCTTCTCCTTGAGGAAGGATTCTGGAAATCAGAAGCCTTGATCACTTGCTGTGATCCTTCCAACGCCTGGTCAGCCTCACAGCAACATAGGCTATCTCCCTCAATACAGGTCAAGTGCGTCCCATTTTTTCCTAGGCGCTATATGCATGCCATTTTCCTAGGTGTGTGACTTAAAAGGCTGAAGCAAAGACAAACTGAACTCTGCCAATAAGTTCAGGAACCTGGGAGGCCCCAGGGTAAAATTTACCAGTGGAAGATGAATGCTGTGAGTATGCTTGATATGGTTTAAGCCCAGCTGGCGACTAAGCCCCACACAGCTATTTGCCCATCCCAGTTGGATGAGGGAGAGAATTGGAAAAGTAAAAGTCAAGAAAACTCACGGGCTGAGATAAAGACAACTTAATAGGCAAAGCAAAAGCTGCGCACACATGCAAAGCAGATCAAGGAATTCATTCCCCACTTGCCATGGGCAGGCAAGGGTTCAGCCAGAGAGGCAGAGCCCTGCAAGAATAGTGTGGAAGGGCTTTGCTTTGTTTTAACACTTTGGCAGCTGAATAAATGAGACAGACTATTTTTGAGAGTATTCAGGGGAGATGGTGTTCCTTAGTGTGGCTGTGTAAATAAGAATGTTACAGATAAAATACTGGCTAAAACTGCCACTTGAAAGATAGCATTGCTCTGCCTGATTTTACAGGTACCTGTAGAGATTGTCAGAAACATTAGGGAAAAATCTGAGTTTCTCTTAGAAAATACCTCTTTAATATCAGTCTGAAGGCTCTGTTAGTCTATTAATTCCTCAGTCTAGCATTGTAAGAGAACACAAAAGATCAGGTTTGTTCCCAGCATACAACAGTGGCCTGTCCTGTACATCAAGTTTGTACATACATATGAAGTACTGCAGAATAGCAGCAACAATGGCTTTTCTCATTAACTTTATACTAAATTCCTCAGAGGGAATAAAAGTAGCACTTCTTTAAACTAAAATATCATTTCAAACTCTGTCTTACTTGAATCTCCTTGAAGATTTGTGCTGGTTTTTGTGTATACTGATACAGTATCAAGTCCTGGGTTGGTAGAGCACAATTGGAAGGTTTTACACAGTACTTGTTCCAGAGGAGTATTCATAGGAGCAGCGACTGCTTGCTTTCTTCGTGTAGTAGTCCATGATGTCTGTTCACTATGGATATACATCAAACATGTTACTTGGAGAGAGACCATGTTTACCTTTTTTTCTTAAATCAAGTATAGAATAGGCATTTATACCTCACCCTGAGTGTGCTGCTCAGCAAGTGGGCTGATGGAAAGGAGCGTGCCTCTAAGAGCATTGTTTGTATTTAACTTGTCCTCTGTTTAACTACTTGATCCATGTCTTTGTCTCCACTATCTTTCTTAAGTAACCTTTAGTCCTTCTATGACTTAGAAAAGATGAATTCTGTCTAAACCATGTACATGATGTCTTTATAGCTGTAGGAGACATGTTTCTGATAAGTTATTAATTTGTCATTCTTTGAACTTGGTATGAGAAATCCTCAGGAGCTTAAATGGCAAAATTTTTTAAGGGGGTGAAACTGTGTTGTGTTATAATAATAATGGAGTTGGGCCACCTTGCAGCAGTGCCCTTATGCTCTTTGGCTGTTCTGTAACTGTGTTCACCTTGCATGGATGGAGACTACTGTCTCACACTACCTCCTGGTGTAGGAAACATGGCTGATCTGATGAAAAAGGGGGCTGTTCTCAACATATTTTTTTCCTGCTTTGTCTGTAGCAACACCATTATGCCTTATATCAGCCCCAGAACTATCAGTTTTACCATTTCTTTATGGAGGAGTTATCACCCTGGTGTCCTTAAATGTTTCACTGCTGTTCCTGAGAATGTTGTCGTTAGTATGACATTTAACACCAAGATTCTCCAACAGTACTTCTGACTTATAACTCAGTATTCAGTATTCAGTACCACTACTATTCAGTATGTGAGAAATATTTAGATACTGATGTAGATGAAAGGACCAACTACTGGAAATAAATAATGAAAACTCATAAAATTATAATGTCAGTAAAGTCTTTTTTTCAGCTTAAAGCTTCATCAACTTACTTAAACTAAAGTGTAAATAGAATCTTGGTTCAGGTTATTTCACAGAAGAGAGTTAAAAATAAATTGCAAATAGGCTGAATACTTATCTTGAAATTTGTGTTTAAATGTTCTTTTTAATACCTTCTATAGCTGGCAAACATACAACAATCCCTCAACTTGTTGCAAAAAGATAAAGATTATCTTAATCGCCAGAACATGGAGCTTAGTGTTCGCTGTGCACATGAAGAAGATCGTCTTGAAAGACTACAGATGCAGCTAGAGGATGCCAAAAAAGCTAGGGAAGAAATGTATGAAAAATATGTTGCATCAAGGCAAGTTATTGTCTGTTCACTTCTGTCAGTAGACAGCTTATTTAACTGTTTTCCCTTGTTTCTTGCACAAATCCCATATAATTAATTTTATTTTTCAGAAAGCTAACCCATATTTATGGAACTAGAAGCATAACACTTTTTTTTGGGTCATAATATGTATCAGAAACATTTTTTTAAAACCTTTATAAGACCATAGTAGTGGAAGTAAACTTTCAGCATTGGGAGTTTATGGCAATTATTCTTGTAGATTTACTCAGTTACTTATAAAACAAACTTTTTGTTTTCGATATATATCCATAAATCTTGTGTCCCGTATCACTAAGAGGAAGTGTGCTAATATGACTCTCCTGATAGATAACCAAAAAATTGTTACCTAAATGAAAATAGAACAGCATTCTTGAAATTATAAGTTATAGAGCTCCAGCTTGTATCAGAAGAGTTCTAATTATTTTTCCTTTCAATGCAGTCACTCAAAGTTTTTTAAATTTGTGCTGCATGTTTATATCTCAGAACTATGTTCACCCGGAGCTTCAGTATTTTAAATAAAATTTTAAGTCTTTGAAATACTGTTTTAAGAAAGTGTGTTCTTTTTTGGTTTTTTTATAAACCTCTTTATTGTGTAAAAGATCTTCATACAGTATTTGCTATAGTGTGATACAGTTGAGGAAGGAGAAGAAATGTTTGCTTTTCTCTTGAAGGGTCAGCTGAAATACAGTGTCTCAATAAAAAGAAAAACTGAGAAGTTTTCTTTTAAAAAAGGAAAAGGAAATAAAGCAAAACCTGGACAGCAAGCATAATATTTTGGGGATTTTAGTTAATGTGAGGGAATTTTTGACCAGCTAAAGTACTGATTTCTATGAATTATGGGCTATCACATATCAGATATCATGATTGGAAATCAAATGAAATCTAAAACCTTTTCCAGTTGTAAATGACCATATCTTCATAATATGCTTTTCTTTCCAAACAAAAATGCGATTTTTACCAGTTGCTTCATTGCAGGTTTATTATTCTGGAACATTAACTAGATGCTATAAAATTTTGACATTCCTTAACTGTTAAGTGCTTACAACATAACTATTTTTGTAGGGGAGATTCTTTACGAGATTCCTTACAATCTGTCACGAGCTTCCGAAGTTGCAATAATAGTCAATGCTTCCCTGAAATGAAATCCTGTTATCATTATATCTTCTGATATCTGTTGCTTAGAAATTTTGTGTTTTAAATAATTTATATGTTACATTAATAAGATAAATACAAAAATCTTGGGGTTTTTTTACTTTACAAATCTCCATTGCATTTAATCTTGAATGTTTCTTGTGATGTTTTTTCCCTTATATGAGGTGCAGATAGTACACAAGGAAGTCTTGTAGTGGCATAGCAAAATTGCAAATCAACAGGTCAATCAATCCTTACCCAGTGGTGAAGGAGAAAGTGAGGAGTTCAGTAGTTACTTAATATAAGCACTTGAGTAAAGGCTGACAAAGAAGTTTTGGAAAAATGTTAATGTTATATGATTAATCAATATTAAATTACTTAAAAAAATTAAATCTGTGAGCAAAAACCTTATGTTTCTTCACAGTTAAATATTATTTATTCCTGGTTAATTTTAATTTATTTTATGTAGCAACATAAGCTGATAAGTATTTAAGTCATTGAGAGGTAAATAAATAAAGATTGAAATGAAATGTAAAATCAAGAAGAATTCTGCTCTTGTAAAGCTGTACCTGAAGTTTTGATATTTTGACTATAGTGCAATATATTTGTTTATTTACAGAGACCACCATAAAGCAGAATACGAAAACAGACTCCGTGAAGAGTTGGAACAAATAAGGTTGAAAACAAATCAAGAAATTGAGCAACTAAGAAGCACCTCAAAAGAGATGTATGAACGTGAAAACAGGTAGGTAGGATGTAGGCCTAATAACCTAAATGGGGAAGAAATGAGCAAGCAATGTTTTGTACTTAGCTATAATCTTAGCTGACTGACTCTTTGAGAGGTATTCAAAATATAAGAATTTAACTTCAGTTGCAAAACAGATGGGAGTCTTGTAAAAACTAAAATCAAATTGTACAGTAAGCGTATTTATTATTAAATAATGTTGCTGTATTTATTATTAAATAAAGGACAGCCAAAATTGTCACTTGAAAAGGATTATTAAAATTCATGTTCTACATAAACTTTTGTAGTTTGAAGTTTGTTCAGATATCTAGTATTAGTTAATTAATACGGGATGACAGTTTACCTTTGTGCTCTGGAGGCAATCTTGAAATTGTGCGAAGAATCCAGAAGAAAGGTGTTGATACAGAAAATAAGACAGAAAAAACCCAAAAGAGGTAAGACTTGGGCCTGTATGAAATAAATCTAATTTATGTTTTCTAGAGCATTGTGATTAAAAAACACATTGATTTCCTCTAAATTATTGTAAAATTGTCTTTTAAAGAAGGTTTGAGTCCTGCAAAGATTTGCATGATGAGTTTGTATGTGTGCCATCTAGTTGAATACCATAGAATTACATGCACATGCATAAGCCTTTTAGGGACTTAGGGATTTGGACCTTTGGCACCAAAATTCCTTTTTAGCTTGTTTTTTGCCCATTTCATGGCTTTAAAATGGGAGGAGTGCTTAATAACTTCACTTCACTTTAGATGTCCTGAAAGTGTCATGTGTAGAAGGAAATGACAGTAGTAAAAAGATATTTGTGGCATCAGCATCTGTTACTCTAATAGGTAGTTTTCTTACTGCTGGGAAAAGTGAAAAAAGAACATGACTTCTGCTGTCTTTCAGTCAATGGAAAGGTTCTAATTAAAAAACAATTACAGTATTATGTAGTTTTTCAAGTGTGAGTAAAATACATGCATATATATATACGTCCACACCACTTCCTGTATGCAAATCTACTTTGAATTACTTTGAATTCAAGTATGAATTCAAACATGCACTCCTTCTGGAGATTTCACAAGCGTCTGTTTATCATTGAGAAAGCTACTGAAAGATATTTCATTTGTATCTGGAACTGCTTTAGAGAAATTTTGTTTCTCATTTTGAAAGAATTACTTCTGAAATGCAAATCCCTTAGATTTGTCTACATGTTTGGCAAAAAAAAAATTAAGGCTTTCTAGTATATGTTCTTTCTATAAAATATTAAAAAATCCACCATAAGGCAGTCTGCCTCAATGGTAAGACAAATGGAACTTCAAATTGTGAGCAAAACAATTTGCAGTGAATTTGTGTAATGTGATGAGATGATGTTTTGCCTGAAAATTAAGTTAAGATGCTGGTTTTGTCTTCCTGCTCAGAGCATGGAATGATATTACAGCTAAGCTAATCCAATATTGAATTGCTCATATTCTTTACCACTTTGCCAAGCCTGATAGTTCCTTTGAATTTATTGGCGCTTATGTTACACTTGGACGAATCAGTTCAAGAAACTAAAATGGAAGGGGGCCTCTAATAAGGAGGTGATGCTTTCACGCCTTATTTTTTTGTCATCAGTTTTACTTGTGTGGATGTTGTAAGCACGGACTATGTTTGCATTAGCAAGCATGAGTGAATTCACAGGGTGTGTGAATGTCTACAAGAGGTTAGACACTGGATTACCTGTAGTCGAAACACAATTTGGTTGTTGAGCATGTGAGATGCTTTCCCTGAGCACATTTTCTGATGTGGTCAAATCTGACTGGAATCCAGTTTCTGCATTCTAGAACAGTAGGATGTGACAAAGTGCAGTAAATGGCAGTTGCCAAGGGGTTTGTTTGAAAACCTAATAAAGATGCCCATGAGGTGCTATCCTCATCCCACCTTTTTTTTCCCCCCATGCCCATTCCTGATCCTCCAGATAGTATTCCTGTCCCATTTCAGAAGCTTACTTTCACATGTGGTAGGCTGGCTAGATGCCTCCTAAGGCCCCAGTGTGCAGCCATTTGGTAGGTGCTTTACCTCCTTTGAAATGGCAATCACACAACTGACAATGGCAGCATCAGTGCTGTGTCTCCTGGCTCTCTAGAGAGAGTATTTCCACAGAAGTTGCATCACATCTGTGATTGTGGTCTTGTTGGTTGAATAGTATCTCACTTGTGACTGTTTTCATCCTGTTGCATTTTCAGTTGTTCAGCTAAGCAAAATTGTTAATTCTATAAATGAGTCTCCGTATCTTTCCTGTTTAATTTTTATCCCTCTTCCACTACTCTGGTCTGTCATACAGCTCTGGACTCCTACTCTAAAACATAATATGCTTGATCCTAAAATTGTTATCTAATAAATCAAAATTTATTGCCATGTTCCCATATTTTCAGATGAGTCGGTTTTAAAGAATCTAATCTTAAGGTCAGTCCCTGAATTTCTGCACTAAAATTCTGTATTAAATTCTGCCTAGTAACTCAGATTTTACAGAAAATTTTGTTATCTTTCTCTAATAGCCAGTTAACTGCTGCATAATTCTGATGCTTGTTTTTTCTAAGTAACTGTTTCCTGTTTGTATGAATTACTTTGAATTCAGAAATGTGCCACTGATAATATTTATTCTAGAAAATAGTCTTTAAACCAAGAATTATATACCTTTAGTGCAACACAATGGCCTAGGTTAACATTTAAATTAGCTTAATAATTTTCTATTTCTTTTTCATCTTGACTTTTCACTTTTATTCCAAACTTCCCTGAGACTTTCATTTTACCTTAAGTCAGAAAGTTGCTGTGGGGAGAGGGGAAAGAAAAAGTTTCAGTAGGAAGATCTAGGTTTCATCCACATTAGTGGTTCAGTTCAGAAGAAGTATGTGGTGTGGAAGTGAAACCCCCTAGTCATTGCTGCTAGCCATGGTTTTGGCTTGTCTTGCAGCTGTGCTTGGATTTGCTCACATTTGTAGCATATGAATAGGATTCCTTTTAGATAAAATTGAAAGGGATCTTTAAGATCATCTAATATGTTCCAAATGCTATGAATGTTCATCATAGAAGCTAACCAGCAGTATAATAAAATCCTTAAAAACAGTAATAACACAGATGTCTGATCCTCAGCAGCCGCTGTTAGCTTTGGCAAATTGGCTGACGTTGTGTTACACTAAATACTGGACACAGAATTTATATACAGCATGTAAGCAGTGCTTCCCCATAGTACAGACTTCTGCAGTGTTAATCTGTCACCTGCTTGCAGCATAACACACTATTAATAACTAATTCCAATTTTTAACACAAATGCTACGTTAGTAAATGCTGTTCTCATTTTTTGAGAATGTGTTCATGTGTTGGTGAAAAATAATTGATGTAGTTTGAACATCTTGACTGATCCTTGGTTAAAAAAAAACCTATCAATTGATTGTAATAGAATGTTATTCTATGGCTCTTTGCAGATCAAAAATGTTGCCAGTGATAGAACCCAGAAGGAGACACCAATGATATGCAGTAATCTGTATATCAGAGTAACTAGATTAGATGTATGTGGAAGTAGGATTTCTATGCTTACCTAAACTTTTTTTGGTCTATCATAGAAGTTGTGAATCATCTCAGCTAGGCCAACAGCATTCCTGCAGTTCCCAAAGTACCAAGAAAAGTTATTGGAATTTAATTCCTGCAAAATATAAATAATTTTTATTTCTACTCTGCTAGAATAATTAGAGTTATATTCTTCCACATAGAAATATGTGATTTGATAATTATGTTTTAGAATTTCAGAACTGGAAGCTTTGCTGGTGTATATGAAAATAACCTGAAGTAAAGCGTCTGTTGTAAATAGTGAATAGGTAGACCCGTCTGTCATTCTATGAGAGTTGAAGAGGGTGGTATTGAAGTTTACATGAGAGAGCAGTAATTAATGAAGCAAAGCAATATTTTTTCTAACAGATTCTTAAAAATGCCAATTTTTGTTTTCCTTCAGAAATTTGAGAGAAGCAAGAGATAATGCTGTTGCTGAAAAAGAGAGAGCACTGATTGCTGAAAAGGATTCTTTAAGAAAATACGATCAACTCTTAGAACAGTAAGTGTCTTTAAAAAGCATATAAAAATCAGATGGTATAACAGTGTTTATATCTAGGCAGTGGAGGTAGGAGGAATGACTAACTTTCTGCTTACAAAGAACAAATTGAGTTACAAAGTCTTCATTTAAATGAAGTTACAGACTTAATTCTGGTGGTAAATTTTTCCCATTATCAATGCAGTAACAAGATGAAAGTTTGGTATTTTTCCTACAATCCTGTAGAAACAAACATAATTATTTATTTAATAGCAAGAATGTGGATTTTATACTGTACAGTAGCAGTGGTCAAACTTTGAACCTGTTTGTGGGGTTTTTTCTTTAGTTGAAAGTAGAAAATTGTCTTGTAAGATGACTTTAATTAATAGTTTTTCTGAAGTTTGGATAGAGAGCAGTAGTCATGAGCATTTATGTTTGCCACATACTTCTTTTCTTACTACTGTTTCTTCTCAGTCTTTCATACTCCATGTGTAGAATATATTGTCTATGCCAGTGTACTATTCTATTCCATGGAGAAGGAAACTATGACTGATTTTTTGCCTGTTAGCAAGCAATCTTACTTTCATGTTCTGTAACACCTTTTCCTTACTTTTGTAAATTTAGATTATTATATGTGCTAAACTATGAGCTACTACTATTATATGTGCTAAACTATGAGGTAATGTAAAACTATGGACAGTCATGCAAGTTTTTCAGGTTAAGTTTGTCATGTCTTTAATTCTGGGTTTAATTCGTTGTTTAATACACTTTTTTGTTTTACAAAATGTAGAGATCAGTTCATTGACTGACTGTGCTACCTAGTCATCTACTCAAAGGAAGTACTAGATGAACCTTCTTTGCTCTAAATAATTTTTGATACAAGTAGTAATCAGTTAAAATGTTGTTAACTAAAAAATAGCGAGAAATTTATTAAAGCTTTTAATTTTTATGTATGATTCCTAAATTGCAGTGGTGATACTACCGAAGAAATAGCATTGCCTAAAGATTGAAAAAATACGATTTTTAACTGATGATATTAAACAATAAGGGTAGTATTAGAGCAAATGAGATGGGTTGGAGGGCTTGATATCCACAGTGAGTTTAAGGGGCTTGACTTCAAATTAATTCTTGTTCAGCTGAATGGGCCCAAGGGTGCCAAATGCCTTTTAGTGGTTAGAGCACATTGAAGGGATTGTTGGGTTCTCAAAAAGGAATTCAGTTTGCAAACTCTAAGATGATGACTCCACAATGCGGAAATCAAAGCTGTTTGAGTAGGGAAGACCAGGAAACTTGGTGTGAAACTAACCGCCTGAGCTAAAATAAAATGCTAGTGTGAGTCAACACGGGTTTCTTTCTGATGAGACTCCTTCCTTTCACTTTGGTAAGATTTACTAACACATGAGGATTTCATATATAGCTTGAAACTCCTCTTGAAAATCAGTCTTGCATATCATAACTGAGTTTTTACTTAATAAAAATACTAACTTTGCAATTCTTCCGTATTTATTTTTAGACTTAAGAACAGTGGAGAAAATACTTTTCTGTCCAGCTGCATTCCTACTTATACAATGTGTCCTTTTTTCATATTGTTGCTTTTTTTGAGGGGGGAAGTTCCCCTGCAATTAGAAACGTAGGATTCTTGTTTGATACCCTTATGCTTCTGCTCTTACAGCTTTTTCATAGTGATAAGCTCTCCAGCTAAATAAAACTCTCCTCATGTAATGCTGAGCTTTGGAGTTCTAAGAAGTAGATTGTTCCTCTGAAGATTATTTTCTGCTTGGGAACATGAAAACCTGTACTATCCTTTTTTGAAATGTAGGTGTCTCTCTTTAAAACTACCTCCCTTCTAACCACCTAACAGGTGTCAAGACATGACTGTGACTTTCTCCACATTCCAAATCATCTTGCTAAGTGAACTGCAAAGAAACTAACTGACATGTTGAGATGGTATAAATACCTTAACTTGAAAGACCCCACCTAAATTCTGAGTTTGGATTCACATATGACAGTTCTGTGGAACAAAGGAATTTTTTAATATCACCAGAAACCCCCAAGATGAAAAAGGAATACCTGTGTTGTCCAGTTCTGTATTTAAGTGATTATAACAGCTTGTTCTACTTTAGTAAAAACAAGGTGACTCATCGTAGTTACCACTGGTATCATAATCTGTATAAACAAACATGTTTGAAAGCTTCAGAAGTATGTGGAATGTTGACTGGCCTGAATGGTGGTTAAATAAAGCCCCTGGCAAATCTTGTGATCAGAAGTGTAACTAATACCCAATTTTCTAGTCAAGTGCAGTTATTTTCATTTTTTTAACTCATGTTTGTGATAGTTTTCTGTGAACAGCTATTCACAAATATCAAGAAAATACCAAAGTGATAATATCCATGAAAGAGATATTGAGAAAGGATCTGCTGTTTCAACCTTAAAGCAGACTACTGTGATGTCAGGATGTAAGTTTTGTTGCTCTCCTTGCCATTACACATCTGTAACGTCTGTCTGAGAATCCATATTTCATTTACCTATGACAATGACAAACCTAAATTATTGGATATTTTTGGCTTCAAGTCTTGTTGATGTCACACGTGTTTTAAAAAAAATATGACCAAAGGGAAACATTTTTCACTTGTTGGTAATGTGGCTTAAGAATTTTTCTAATTTCAAAGCTGTATTACCTCAATTGAAATTGTCTAGGGGTAGAATAAGCAGAGCAATTGTGTAACAGCTCCATCATCTGCACAGTTAAGTGCAGATGCTAAATATGTTCCAGCTCTTCTTTCTTTTGAACACTCCTGAAGTGTTATTTTCAAACTATTGACTATTAATCTGTTACTTCTCCTTGCCAAAAGAAAAAACATCCAACCCACCAAAGCACCACCAAAAAAATAAAACCAACATCAAAAAAGTAGAAGTGGACAGTGGCTTTCTATTTGTTTTTTTCTGATGGTTAAATTTTCTAATTTCCTATAAGGTACAACATCAAATTTAAATGGTTCCTTTCTTAAAGTGGACTCAGAGGTCTAATGCGAAGTGAACTCATACTAGAGCAATTCACCTACAAGAACCATCTCTTGCCTTTGTTGACTTCCTTTAAAGTCAAATTCCTTACATTTCTTCTAAAAGGTGTATTACATCTTTTTCCAGGATTCAACTTTATCAGTGGAAACTGGTTTAAAAATTCTAGAATTATCAGGAACACAATGCAAATTCATACAGAACCTTTTTTTTCTTAGTGAGAAAAAAAATGGTACTCTTATACAGCTGATTGCTGCTCACCCGATGTACTTGAGGTGATTTTTCTTTTCCTATTTTTGTAATGATAAAGTGAGAAGTGTAAAATAATGAAGAGAAACAAAACAGGTATGCAGTAAACAACAAATGAGTGTTCAAGGAAATTGTGTTATGGTAATGCTGTTCCTTCAATTTTGCAGTGGACACTATTCATAAAAACCCTTCATTCTGTAAAAGCTAGTTTCATTTCCTGACTCTGTCCATTATATAATAGGATATTTTTAATTATGGACTTTTTTCTTTCTTGTTTGAATATACACAGATGCACAGATGATGGGTTTTAAACCATGTTTCTGTAGTTGTGTTAAGTCAGGGTGATGACTCCAGAAATCATATGGAGTCTAAGGTTTGTTCTATAAAGATTTCAAAATATTTTGTATTATCATTATTTAAGCATTTCTGGGTTGATGTATATAGCTCAGTTTTTAAAAAATGTTAAATATATAATGGATGATCTGCTACAGGTAAAAATACCTTTAGGAGTATTTCTGTTGTTTCTACTTGGAAATGCTTTTCTCAAATAAAAACCAAAATAGAATAAAAGTCAATGACATTTCTTGACATTCGTCTCTGCTTTATAGGTTAAGAGAAGTACGCAAAAAGTTGTCAGCATGTTTGTGTTTACAAATCTATTTCTTTTCTCTACAGTCATCTGCAAGCTGACTATACAATTTAGAGACTTATTTTAGTCTCTCCATAGTAGTTTTATTTTGAATCTTTTTATCCCGCTTTTTTTTGCTCTTCATAATTGTGGTACATTATAGAATTGATCAGATGCTATCTGATGTTAGTCATCTGTCTTAAACTTTTTAGGTGATGGAGACAGGATCAATTCTGTTCATCAAATGAGTTTTTAAATAAGATGAAATTAAGATCTTCTTACTAATTGCACACAAGCCTAGAAGACTATCTTAGGTGAAAAGATAATTGGATAAATTTCCTGAATAAATAAATGTTAGGATGCATCTAGAATCTCTATGGAGTATGCAGGAGTCTCATCATTAGATTTTCATTTATTACATTATACTTTCATTGTTAACAAAACCAGGACAGGATTATAATATTAAAATTACTAACTCATATATATATGTGCTGAAGTTACCACTAATATTTAAATAGGACCGTAATATCTCTTCAAGTATGTTTGTATCAAATGAAGATTTCAAGAACAAATTTTAAAAAATCCATACTTGAAGATTGCTGGCCAAAGTAGTTCTTAGACAAAACTACTGTCACCCTGTGATAAAAACTACTGTCAGAGCTTCTTACTCCCTGCACGACTGGTACGTTTTTGTATGAAGTGCTTTGTGATGCCTTGAATTGAAGAGCTGTGTAGGTCTTGAAAATCACTACCACTTTAAATCTTCGGTTTCAATTAACTTTGTTAGTGCTTTCCAAAATGCTTTTTTGCTAATAATAATTTGTTGCTGCTCTATTAATTTATGATTTCTATCACATGATGCATAATTTTTTAACACTTACAATTTCTATCATTATAAAGCCAAGCCCTTCAATGGCATTATTAGACCTTGTTAAGGTTTCAGCCCTAGCCAAAGTAACTACTGCAATTTTCCCATAAAACTGCCTTCATCTTGTTCTCCTGATGAGAAAGTTAAATACAAAGTACAGCTAAAATTTCCATGAATGTCATGGAAATTGCTGAAAGACACCCTCTTGGAAATTCTGAATCAATGCAAAAGAAGTCAGTGAAAAACTCAAGAGAATAATATGATGGAGAAGCAGAGAAAAAGTCAATTTCCCAGGTGACTAAGTCTAGTTTGTTTCCAAGCTGTAGAAGCAGCACTGAAATCCATTACAGAAAAAGTCTATGTATCCTATATTTCTACCAAAATGAGTAGGGAGGCTTGTACTCTCTTCCTTTTCTTCCAAGGATGTGTTTATTTGAACTTTACATCTTAATGGATAATACTAGGATGCATTTTAATAAACATGGGAAAACCTACTTAACTACTTTGATGAAATAGGTGAATAATAGTGTTGGGAAGACTGCACACTTGTTAAGGCATGCCTAGTTGTTTTTGGTTCTTAGATTGCTAATCAGGATCTTAAAATTTTACATTCTTAGCTAAGATAGTGTTCTTGCAGAATGAATGTTTTGAGCCCTATAAGCAGTCACTTCATAACTGTAACTTCTTGATGTTGAAGAATTATCTACATCAAGACTCATAAGAATGCTAAGTTAGTCTGATATCTAAACTTTCTGATTTACATTACATCTGAAACACGGGCTTTGAAGTTTGTTCTCTTACTATGCAAGGAATGTTTAATGATTATATTTATAGCTCTAAAATTTTTTTATTTCAGTTGCTCTTGCCCCAGCTCATAAGAAGTAGTTCTCACAAAGTATTTTCAGCCTCTGAGGGATGCTTTGGAAAAGTTGTAGTATCAACATCAAATCATATCATAAAGTTTTTCCATAAACCTTGTAGTTCTTTTTACCTTTTATTTCCTGCTAGCCAAAGTATTTTAATCTTAAAACATTACAGTTGGTAGAGGCAAATCTTTAAAATGTTGCAATGGCTATTCTGAGTACCTAAGAAACTACTTATTTATTCTTTTAAATCCTTAGGGTATTTTTGCTAGCCTTGAAAGGTTGAAATACATCATGACCTTTGAGAACAAATCCAAAAGCAGTTGAAAATAACTTCAAAGAGGGTGTTATAAGGTGTATTACAAGGGTGCTGCTGCTACTGCTTATATATATTAAATTATTGGGTTGAAATTTCCACTCCAGTCCATGATTTTGCTATGGTTGTTAGTATTTCTCAGATACCCATTTTTGTGACACCCAGCTTCTCAATGATGGTGAGCACTGCCAGGATGAACAAGTAGGGGTCCTTGTAACTCCTTACCAAATCATGTTTCAGGTACTAAGTTTCACGTGGGGTCAAAACAAGACTGGAAATCTCGAGATAGATTTGAGAATCCCTTTACAGGTAGAAAACACATCTCCTTTCAGGAAATGCTCGAGTGAGAAGCAGAGGAACACTAGTGGCAGAGGATTAGGAAGAAATACAGAATATGAAGAAGTTTGTCTTGGCTTTTCTCAAAACACGCTTTTGGCTGCAGTTGGAGCCAGCTTTCTCAGACTACAAATGCCTTTCTATATTATACAGTAGAGCCATTCTATGTTCAACAGGAGCTATGAAACACAGGTGAAATTCCCAGCCTTTTTACTACATGTGCTTTGGATCCCTTTCAAAAGGGGCCATTGCACTGGATGTAATGACAAGATACAAATGATAGCTTTTATCTGAATAAATTGTTAATATGGGGTTTTTTTGTATTTTTTCAAAGATTATTAAATACATCGGGTTATCTATGCAGATAATGTTTGTTTCTGGAGTGTTTCTAACCATCTGGCCATGAAGGACTAAGTGTGTGTGAAGCCCTTACCAGCATTAAGTAACCCAAAGCATTAACACTTCAATGACATATGAGAAAAGAACAATTTCTGTTCAGAGGAAACTCCTAAATATATGTTTTTTAGAATACAAAAGAAAAGCAGGTCACAAATAACAACAGGACCATAAATACAGCCAGGGAATGTTAACTGAATATGTTTACCCAAACAGTGTATTATAAGGCCAGTTCAAAGGCTAAATTCTTCAAAGCAGGAATATTGTATTTTCTGTGTGTCTGTACAAAAATTCTGATCTTCAACTTATGGCTATTTGTGTAATATTATATTTAAGGCTAATAAAACCACAAATTTTTTCTTTTCATAGTAATTATCTTCTGTAATTGCTTTCTCAGTCTGTGGTTATCCCCTGGAAAAGAAGTTCAAATCATTCTGATTACCTCCTGGAAAAAGATACAATGCTATACTCATTTCCAGATAACAAACTGTGGAAGAAATGTGTCAAATACATGCTTGTGTGGTGTAAGAAGGAAGTTATAGCTTTGTGATGTTAAAACCTCATCATAAATTCTGAAATGTTGGACATAAAGACTTAACATTGATGAGTGAGAGCTTTGAGTTAAACGTTGGCTAGAGTTTGTCTTCTACAGAATCACATTGGAATTGTTGAGAAAATGCTAGATACAAATGAAGAAAGCATTAGGCTGGACCTCATTTCCATGGTGCTGACACCCATTTCATGTGAGTAGCTCTTAGAAGTAAGAAAAATGGTGGTATGTGCTTCTGGAATAGAGGATAGATAGTTAATTTGTAAGTGAACGAATGAAGAACTGTAAATAAATGAAGGACCATCATAGTATGTTCATGCATAGGCACCCAGAAGAATGTACATCAGTGAGCCAAGGTACTTTCATACCAAAACCACAAGGAGCTTTTTGTCTTGGGCATTAGTCCATCCAGCATTGAAAATGCCTAATCACATCAAGGACTTCCCAAAAGAGAGTGATGTATGATATTTATGTGTAGTGCTCACAGCTGGTGAGTCCACTGTTCACAGCTGATGGAACAACCATGCAAGTCCTTGGCAGCTGTTTCGTTGCTTTCTCTCTTCATGAGATTGGTATGTTTGGTGACTAGTGCTTTAATGAGAAAAGACCAGGATTGGAGGGGCTGATTTCCCTTTCATATGTTCTTGTTTCTAGATAAGATTGCTGCAAGAATGTATCCCTGTGTGTATTTGTCACGGTTGTCTTAGGGAGTTGTTTACATTCAGGGACTTCAGTACATTTTTTTTAAATGTATGTGTTCAGTGCTGAAGTATTGCATCACATATTGGACAGTGGGAAGGCCGTGTCCTTCAGTTTAGTCAGTGCAAAGCTATTTAGATAATTTTTACAGCTATTTGTGTTTCTAGCTGAATGATCTGAAGGCACAGTTGTGTCTATTTGTATGACTGTATGGGTAACTGTGAGTATATTCTGTGAAACCAGCAAAATGAATGTGCAATTAATGTTCAAGGCATGGTTAGCCAGAGTTCAGGAACTTCCTAAGGAGTAACTTGATCTGGGTAGCGGTAGGGTGGCAGTGTGAGATATCGGAACATTTTTAGCAAACATCATTTAGCCATGGTGACACTTAGTTGTGACATGACATTTGAGTCGTGGGGTGATACTACCAAGAAGGTGGTACTACTTTGAGCTATTTATGATATCAGTGAGGGGAAGCTGGTTTAGATTAAAAAAAAAAAAAAACTCAAAAAGTGACTTAGAACCTTAGCAAGACCAATAGGCTTTCCAATAGGCTGTGGGAACATTTGTTCTGGATGGGCCTCCAAGGGCAACACAGTGTGAAAGTGGATGTGCTGGTCTGCTCCAGAGGTGGCTGCTGAAGATTTGGGAGAGGAAAGGATTTGTAATTTTGTGGGAGGAGTATGGTGAGAGGCAGTAAGGACACAGAATCTGGAGACTGAATAAACCCAACCAAAATGGAATGGAGGGGTGCATACAGGACCCCTGTATAAATCAAGGGGTTTTACAGCCAGCAGTAAAGGGCTCTTTTAGTTCTCACCACTGGGCAGAATCCATAAAAAGATCACACTCGCGTGTCTATACTGCCAGTCCTTTCCTGTGAGTCTTGTTTAATAGCAGGTTTTTGTACTAGCAAAGAAACAAATGTTGCAAAGTTGAGACATTGCTGCACAGACCCCCCTGCTGACTCATCGAGCCTGGAGAAGGTGCAGACACCCTGTGTGTGTATCTTTTTGAGGCAGTCCAGCAGCGAAAAAAAATTGCCATAGTTTATGCAGCTTCATATCCATGGAGTAAACAAAACTGAGGAACTTTCTCTTAAGAGGAAGTAAAATTTTTCCATCAAGTGGCAGTGTAGTTGTAGGAATAATTGTAACTAGGAATAGGTTCCTTTGAGATGAAACTTGGGAACTACATAAAACACTTTATGTAGCGTATACCTGGCAGACACTTAGTCTTTATGTGAAATGTTGGATTTCATAATAGACATGTAAAGTGTACATACTTGTACTTACAAGCCTATTTGTACATCTCTTTTAAACATTGGATATGTTGTCAAAATGCTGCAGCTCCTAGCTAACATTTTAATATAAATACTACTGCATGTGTATGTATATAATCTAGTGTAAGCTTTGATGTGGAACTTGTCATCTGGAATTGTTTTCATAGATATTTTAATTGTTTAGTGGAAAGTGTTGCCATGAATAAACAGATACAGAAGTGCACTGATTCATCCCTTCTGAAATTTTGCGTAATGTTTGCTCTGATTTTTCTAAGATCTTTAGCATTTCCATTCCAGAAATACAATCTAGATCACAAGTTTTAAAATACTTCAAAAAGCCAGGTCTTCCAGCTTTACCTTGAATATATTGCTGGGGTCACTAGAATTGGTTGTACGTTATAGAAAGTAGAATAATTTGTCACGCTCAAAATGGGAAGGGGAAACAGTTTTATTTGTGTAAAATGGTACTGTAATTAGATGAAAATAATTAGAAACTATAGACCTTACCTTGTCTAAGCTGCTCACTTCAGGTAATTAACTGACTCCTGAATCTCTGAGGACACTCGTGATAAAGGTTTCTCTGAATGGTAAAGGGCAGCCAAAGTGTGATTAATGAAGTGTGACCCTGTGAAATGCCCGATATTAGGTGGAATGGAACCTTTATTGATAATTCATTTCTATTATTTTTAGACCTAAAACCATGTGCGGAAATACTGTGGCTTTATTGTCTGTTGCACGTTCCTCTAGAACTTTTTTGTTTTTACAGTTACTCTATAGAAGCCAGTGAGGCTGGGTTTTTTGATTTTAGGTTTGTCCTTTATGACACTATTCCCAGTCGCAAGTTGTGAAATCTGGGTCTAATTTTATGTGTCAGAGTTCTTTTTTCCTGTTTTCAAAGTATTCTGTATGCATAGATAAATGGGGTACATTACAGCTTTATTTTCTGCATGCCAGATGATTTCTTCTTTTCAAAGAAAAACTTTTTAAAGTAGTGCATTTGCTGCAAGGTAACTGTGCTACTAAAATGTGCAGATCTACAAAAGTAGTTGACATGGTCCAGTTTAGAAAAGAGCTACCTTACGGTAATTTGTTTGCCTTCTAGGGCTGTCCCCCCACCCTGCATTTTCTTTCTTTGTAAAATAATCAAATCTTCCTTTTGTCCTTTTTCCCAAATGGTATCTATTTATACTGAACAACTGTATTAAACAGTTTTAGTTTAACTATTAGAGCAAGAAAAAAAAAAGAGGCTTCTTTTTTTATTGCTAAATTGATATCTTTTGGCAGAATTACTAATTACTTTTGAAGACAGTTTTACATTTATCTTTGTAAGTCTCTTTTGTTATGCCAGCTGTCTAAATCTTTCATAAACTTCAGTTAAAAGAACATATTTTCCGTGATTATTTTAAAATATAATGTTTACTGGAAGGGAAGTCTAGTGAATTCCCACAGATGAAGTGTGAGTGTATTTCTCCCACTTGTAAATGAGTTCTTATTTCCTACACTATGTATTCTGGTACCACAATGAGTCATTTCCAACATGCTTTAGTTTAGCGTCTAAAACATTTTAAAACTTGGCAGATACATGTAAATGAATGTTACATCTAGTTTTAGAAATTGCTTCCAAGGAGTATTTTACTAAAATGAAGATTGTGAATAGACTTTTCAGAATGCAGAAGTGTCTTTTGTGATAAACCTGAAGTCATTTGCAGAGGTCTTTTGGCTTAGGTTGTTTGTGATTGGGGATTTTTTCCTCATCTGTAGCATGTTTTGGTTTAACCATCCTGTAAAATAGGGAGAACACTTTTGTGAAAAAGCCTTAAAGTTTACAGACAATGTATTGTTGACTGAATATTTTAGCCAGGCAATTAGTACCTTTCTCCAGTATGTTAACTGAATTTTGCAAGTTTTCATGCTATTTTATTTTAAATTTTTTCAATTTTATAACTTTTTCAAAATGAATGTGGTGCCACCTTTTCATTTATGTGATTTAATGTGTTTATCATTATATATGCCATGGCCTATTTAAATGTATTTCCTGATGCTACCATGGCAGTTCAACTATTAGAAAAAAATCAAGACTAAGTGGTTTGTATGATTAAAGGGGACTGAGGAGTTATGGGGGTGGAGTGCAAGTGGCAGGAAAATGTGGGAGACCAACCATGTTTAGATTCAAAAGGAAAAAAATTAAAAAAAAACCCCAAACAAACAAAATCCGTAATGCAAAATGACTAGTGTTCCATTTCTGAGAAAGTTAGATCTATTATTGTAAAGAATATCTTATATTTTAACTGCACTTTCCTGGCTTCCTGGCATCTGGAACATTTTAATATAAGGGGACCTTAGATACTTTGCTCACATATGAGACCTATGCTTGGATACACACACATTTCTGCAGTCTGGATTTGAATACCACTCTAAATATTTCCAATTGTTGGCAACATTTGTATTGTCAGTTATGATACAGATAACATTTCAACTCTGATTATTCTCTTCCAGCTTTAACCATCTATATGTTGTTCATGATGCAGCACCATATTATCAGTAAGGTCTTAGTGTAATTATCACCCTCAAAAGTGTCTATAGCTTTTTCCTAGAATCAGAAGACAATGGGGAAAACATGTAAAGCTTGGATCAGTAAGTGCTTCATTAAAAGATTACCTGGAATCCCTTTTCCCTTAGTTATATGGTATAAAATATAAAGGAAACCTGTTTCAAAATCCTTCTCCACCTGCCTCCCAAGACTGGTCCTAAATATGGTAAATTTTCATCAAGGACAAACTTAGAAAAAATGAGGGAAGAAGTTACTTTAGGGGATTGAGAATCTTAATTGTTTTGCCAGACAAAAGCGTTTTTCTTCTTCCATTATGTCTATGTTGTGAAACTTGCAGAGGATTGGCGACAGTCAAAAGAGTAAAGGAAATAAAGATGAGAGGTGGGGAAGGGAATAGTGTAAATAAAAGAAGAGATAAAAAATAGCAGTCATGAAAGCTTCACTAAGTTTGATTCATCTGTAAAATATATGGAGCAGTTCAGTTTCCCAGTCTTTCTATTTGGAAGAGTAGTATAAGCCAGGCAAAGACAAAACAGTTGCATGAAGGGATTGGATAAGTGGGAGTCGGTGTTGGGATTGATGGCAGAGTCCATTTCTTTGTTTCTGCTCATCCAGTTACCTTTTTACAGCTGTAGAGATGGAAACTGTAGAGATGGTGAATATAGCTGATGGTAACTGATATATGAATTTTGTTCAGTACAAGGTGAATATCTTCTTCCAGTTCTAACACTGAAAACCTTTGAACATCATATTCAGGCATCTCAGTTTTGTTCATACCACTGTTTCACAATTTAGTGGGGTTTTTGAAACATTTTTAAAGTGTAATATATGGTTAGACTTTGGATGAGTTCAAACATTAGTTTCTGAGCAAAGTAAGTGAAATGCAGCATGGATCTTAATACAATGTTTACTGTAGCTGTCATCAGTCTTATCTAATTTTAAATGCCTGTGCTGGGATGGAATCATGTCTGTAAGGTACCTGTTTCTTTCCACTGACTTGTAAAGGTAATCTGCACAACAGGCTCGGGTGTAGGTAAACACATCATAAACAGCAGAAGCTACACAGCTCGAGTCCCACATGGCTTTTCTGAGTAAAGGGAGTGCAGCATAGTCTCTTTCATCATTTCAGAAATTCATGGGTATTGGAGCTTTTATGATTTATCATCAGTCTTACTGAGGCCTTGTCCAATACAGAATCATCAAGCCTTTAAGCATTCCTGAAAGGCTGGTCATAAAATGGAATGTTTTTGTTATGAAGTGTTATAGGCTCTATATGCTGCTTTTTTTGGCCTTTTTTTAAAATTAACTCTGCTGTCTTCCATGATCAGAAGTATTTTGATTGACAGAAATTCTATCAATGTAGGTCTAGGTATGTGATTACACAAAAGATTGGACCTGGTTAATAAAACTACAGAGGGTAGGAAGATACTATGCTCCTTCAAAATTTTCAGTCTTGGCTACCTTGCAGTAACTCAAAAAAGGTTGCCAAACCCAAGTGAAGAGGAAATTTGTATTTGATTTTTTAGAGAAAAGGATAGAAAGGACAGAAAAGATCTGTGGTGTAGCTGAGCTGTTGTGCATGGGAGGGGTGGTGATTGCCCAAAGGAAGCTGTGACCTGTGGGAAGCCCATGGTGGAGCAGGTTTGCTGTCAGGACTTGTGACCTCACAGGGACCCACACTGGAGCAGTCTGTTCCTGAAGGACTATACCTGAGGCAAGGACCCACACTGGAGAAGTTTATGGAGGACTGTCTCCTATGGGAGGAACCTCCGTGCTGGAGCAGGGGTAGAGTGTGAGGAATCCTTTTCTGGGGAGAAAGGACTGGTAAGAGTGAGGGATGAAATGACTGCAGTCTCTATTCCTGTCCTTCTGCACTCCTGGGAGGATGGAAGTAGAGAAAATTGGGAGCTAAGTTAAATTCAAGAAGAAGGGAGGAATGGGGGGGAGAATGTGGTTTATTTTAGGATTTGGTTTTGTTTCTCATTACCCTTTTCTGATTTGATTGGTAATGAATTAATTTTCCCCCAAGTCGAGTCTGTTTTGTCCGTGACAGTAACTGAGGACTCATCTCTCCCTGTCCTTATCTTGACCTGTGAGTCTTTCATTATATTCCTTCTGCCCTGTTCAGATGCAGAGGGGAGACAGAGAGTGGCTTTGGTGGGCACCTGGGATCCAGCCAGGGGCAATCCACCACACTGTACTCAAAATGTAATGTATGGTTGATAAGTACAGGTTTTGCACACACTAATTACTCCAACAGGTTGTCATAGTGATATCTGGGGGTAGACTTTCCCTAACTAGATTCCAGTGAAGTCTTACCAATACCTCCTGTTCTGAAGCACCACCTAACCTCAGAGGCACTTAAATCATTCCAAGTTGGAGCACGTTTAGGTAGAGGTCCTTGTGCATGCTCGGAAGTCTCCTGGTTTGGAGAGCTAAGTGATTATTTTGATATGGGTAGGAGGTGCTTGAACTCTGGTCAAGTCCCTGAAGGACCTGTTTTTATTAGAACATGGCTAACTTATTGAAAATCATTGAGTTCACTCCAGAGCACTTAGAAGAAGAAGTAATGGCTTTGCCTCTTTTGTAACATGATTTCAGCACTCTTCCAGAAAGTTTAAGACCCTTGTGCTTTTCCTCTCAGTCTCCCTAATTATTTAAACAGGTTTTGCTGTTACCTGAAGGTTATATCCATTTATCCAGAACTACTGGCAACAAGTCTTGATATACATAATGCATGAGTTTAGCAAAATGCCACAAAAGAAGAGAAATGAACAAATTTGGATGTTTTTTGGTAAAATCAATCAAACAAATTCTCAAAAAATTATAAAAATGCAATTAAAATATAACTTTCAGAACTTTTTAGCCATGTAATTGTCTTTTTTGTACTTCTTTTTCCATTCTTAAACAGAGAAATGAAAAATCATAAAATGTGGATATTGGAAATGTAGTAGTTACCTATAAGGGTTATAGACATTATTTTTAGAATAAGCCTTTTGGATCATTGATTATTTTGTCATTCCATGTAATCTTTTCAGACATTAAACTTTGAACTGTACTTTTCTTAGTGGAAGGTATTCTATTTTCTATGTTCAGATGGGGTTTTAATTTCCATTTCAAGATTATTTTCTCCTGGTTTATATCACAGTGTTCCGATGATAGCATTAGTCAAATTTATCTATTGTTTTGTCCTCTTAAAAATCTCAGTCAGACTTTGTTTTTCTAGATTGTAGCTTATTTGACTTCTCATGGGATAGATTCCTTCTTCTCTTGGACATCTGAGTACCATTTCTTTTAATCCTGACCTCACTTTAATACACATAACTGGAATTCTGATTAATGTTTCAGATAATTTCCTGCTCTATCTTGTATGATACCATAATTTCCACTAGATGTACCTTAGTGATTCCTGGAACTTTGTGTCTTTTTTGTAGCTGGCTCATGTTAGCAGTTAAGTTATCCTAATCTCATGTAACAAGTCTAGATCCTTCTGAGACTGCTCTCATGTGGGAGTCTGGATGAATGGAACCATCACCTTGAGTTTCCTAGCCCTACTCCAAGTCTTCCATCCATATATACAATCTTACTAATTTTGTGATTATGCTACATTATTATCGTTGTGTGAGAATCACACTTTCCATCATTTTAGAGAAGCACCTCACTAGATGTGCAGTCATTTTTACTCCAAATACTCAACATGAGGTACAACTCACCTAAATGCACCTGTAAGCACATTTACAAAGGAGCTGCAAATGTCTGAATTACTGTCATTCATCAACTGTGTTTTTAATCTGCATGTCAGATCTTCACCTATTCAATGCTGTGTCAATAGGATACAAAAATAAAATTGGTAAAAAAGGAAAGGAAGTAGGTTTCAAAAATTGTGATTTTAGCTCTGGTGTATGATGCTAATCAATTTGAACTTGTGTTACTGAGTTGCAGGGGAAAATAACATTTGTGAAAAGTGCAAATACTTGAAAGTTGCTTCTTTGCTCTTATCATTTAACAGTTTAGCCATACAAACCGGTCAGGGCAATTTTTCGACTGTATTAATTATTAAAAATCATAAAACAATTTACACTGATTTCTCTGTGATTTTTTTACTTGCCTTGTTTTAACTTTTCTGTACACTTTATTTAGCAGCTACCAGGCACATTTGTTTTGCTAATTGCTAGTCATATGGACTATATTTTTGTGTCCTGTTAAACAGAAAATATTTCATCTGTAATAATGCCTTTTTACTATACTCTGGGTCTAAGGAAGAGAATAGTATATATTATGTTACAGTTCAAATAATGTCCTAAGCTTTCTTTTGCCTGCTACACTTTAAGATTTTATTTGTGTATTAATGTTCATGTGTGAAGTGAATAGACATGCTTGAGCATCACTTAAATACTGAAATTCCCTCATCATATTAGTACTTGTTATCTTTCCATAATGTTTGCAATTCAAGCAGCTTTTATGCTTATTTGTATTGGCCTTCCTACTCCAGTTACCAGCCTACAAAATAAATCCTTGTATATTCAAACTGATGCCAAGATGCCAACAGTGCAAACTGTAATGCATGATTCATAATGCAGACTCTCAGAGCATTTACTCACGTACAAGTACATTCCTACGAAATGACTGTCAGATAACTTTATATATGTAACTGTGTGATCGCTGAAAAGAGATTCTTTGTTGATCTTGCATGTGTGCACATTTTATATCAATTCAGTGATTTTAAAGATGGTTAGAAACTAGTAATTTTTTGTTACTCCCATTTTAATGCTAAAAATGAAATGAACCATTTAATGACAAAAACTCTTCTAAACTGAATTTGTTTGAAAAATAGAACCATATTTTCCAAAATTAAAAATAAGTTTGTGTATCAGTTTGTTGAGGGAATATAATGAAGGAGAATCACCTACAATAAGGAAATAAAAAAAATACTGAAATGTGATTGTTCCAAATGAAAGAAAAATAGTTTTGCCAATACAACACTGATGCTTATAGTTTTCTAGGTCTTCAGAAAAAATGTACGTTCTGTCCCTACCAACTGAATTGTGCTCCAGACCTCTTCTTTTACCATTTCTGCAAATTTTGTTCAAATTACAGTTTCAGAAATTGCATTCTAATAATGATAATACCTTGAGAATTAATAATACTTATAGAAGGATCAATATTTGAAAAAAGCTTGAAAAAAAAATCTTTTAAACACAGTCTATTTGGCACACATAGAAAATTTTGCTATTAAAACTCCATAGCAAAACTCTCAAAGAGTGAAAGAAAAATATTTTAAATAGTACTGTAGAAAAGTTCCTTTTCTCGAGTCCCTTCAATATCAAATGGTCTCTCTTTTTCCTTTTTTTAACTTTATTTTACTGTTTAGTATTCTTTTGAACAGTCCCAAACTGTGTATTTCTGGTTTTTTGAAGCTGCATAAACTAATTTGAAGTCAGTGAGAAATGCAAAATGAGAACTGTAAATGCCACTGGAGCTGGAGAAATGGAAATTCGTTGGAGAATAATACCAAAACACTAAAGTATTATTGCAATTTAAAGTATAAAATCTGACCAAAATATTTGCAGTAGCAATAGACTGTTCTTTCTTAAATACATAAAAATAAGTAAATATGCAAATTCTCCTTGTAGTGTATATTTTAATTCTTTCCTATCCACAAAGTTTATGGTCCTATTTTATGTCTTTGTAAGAGTACAAGTCCTTCAGTCTGTTGTTTATTTTATTAATCGTAGTGCATGATGTATTTGATCATGATCTGAGAGATGCATTGAATTACTTTAAACACATGCTTTAGATTCCTATAGATCCATAGTACAGTTGCTGAACATACCCTGCATTTCTAAAGAAGAAAAAAAAGATTGCTCACATTCATACAAGAGCTTGTTTCCATGCCAAGAATGACAGATGCTGTTACAGCTGAGAAATGTAGTGTTTTAGGAAAACACTCAACCAGTAGTTATCTTAGGCCAAAAAAAAAAAAAATTAATTTAAGATGCCTTAAACTAAACTGGAGTTAAAAGTACTTGTGGTGTAGATGTTGGTTGTGCAAACTGTGAAAGATTATATTCCAATTCAGTAAACCTGTTTTGTTCTCTGCCTTTAATAATTTCACGTGTGCCTAATTATTGTATTTATCATTTTAAGTAGATATATTTGCAAGATTTTTTTTTTATTGTTTGTATTATATGTTGTAGAGTGTATGTAAATGATAGCATACCAAGGAATGGTGAAGAGGGGAGTTGTCTGTACATAATCCAAACTTTTGTGGCCTGTATTTGACTTTGCTGTGCCAAAGCAACATATTTATCCTGTTTTAATGTTGATATGATTAGCCGAGAGTCTTTAAATTCATTCCATGTGCTGCAGAGAATAATTCACATGAGAGGTTGGTTGTCATGTTTAGCAAGAATGTAAGATAGAGTAAAAGGAAATTTGGAAAGTAACAGAAAAGTATCAATAAAACAGAAGTACTAAATCATATAGGATTCTGTATAATGATGCCACAGTTATAGAAACACAAGTGTGGTAGTGGCACAGATAAAATGGTGTAGCACTTAATGCACTAAAAGTATTGACACACATTATTGCACTTGTATGGTGATGATTTTGCTTCCTACAATGCTAAAAAAGCATATGACTTTACTTAAATAAGAAAAATTGATCATTTCAAATTTTTTAAAGATGCTAATGATGGCATAGAAGTAGTAACTTCTGAATTCTGTCAAAGCCATTAACTTCACAAACCTACAAGTAATTCTTTACAGTGCAGCAAAGAAACTCAGAAAAAGTATTTCTTGTCACTGATCAAAATAAAAAACAGCTATACTAGGTGGAGGGATATCTGCAGTTGTAAAAAGTTTTGTTCATTCACTAATATATAATGATGTGTTTCATGGTAAGTGGCAAATAACCTACTTCATTTGCTTTCAGAAAAAGATTATATTTTATATGAACAAGCAGGTTCTGTTGAGTTATGTTCCATGGCTAGGGAACAGAGATTCATAAAGAACGTTTTCTTCTATTTCAAAAAAGCAATTTTAAGGTGGGATGAAATGCTAAATATTCTGTGTCTTCCCTAAAGCATTGGTGTTACAGGCAGCATTGAATTAGCTTGAAACTTTTTATTATTTTGAAAGGGAGAATATACCTTGAAAGTTCAAAGAAAATGGTTTGAACAGTTTAAGCCATAGGCTGCATTAGAATGATCCCTGGTTTGAAATTGACACTTATCTAAAATACTGTTTTTCTCAAAGCAGATACTCTTTACTCTTACCAACATACTTGAATTCAAACAAGAATTCAGGAAAGTAATTTACATTGTGTGGGTGAAACAAGCTAATCTCTGTGGTTACTCTTGGCTATATCTAAGATTATGTGTGCAATTTATTGTATTTTTTGCATTAATCTGATCTGGCTTTATACTAGTCTGCACATACACCATTATGAACTTGATCACAAAGCTAAGTGAAGATTATTTTATTGATCTCCTTACCTTACATATTTGAGTGAAATCTTGGGAAATGCCCTTCATTGTTGAAAGCCCAGTCATCTTAGAAAACCTGCTTGGCCAATTGGATTTCAAATCTTAGCACTATTCATCTAGAAGGCATGGGTTGGACTTGATGATCTTAGAGGTCTCTTCCAACCTCATTATTCTGTGATTCTGTGAGAAGTAACATCTTTTTTTATGAAATACTAATTCCCTTAGGTATTTGTCTCCACATCTGAACATTCATACACTCAAGTCTAATGACAGTTTCCCTTCTTTATCAATATTCATGCATGTCACCTACAATCCACAGTCCTACATTATCATACTTAGTCTCTTTCAACAGGAAGCAGAGAATAGAGCACAAGGTCCAGAACTATACTGTGATTTCTGCATTATCTTCACTTCTCCAGGCTGTCACTTCCACTGGTAGCTTTCTCACTGATAGTAATTCTCAAATTTGTCAATAATGTTTTTTGTTTACTCTGCTTTAAAGAGGAACATTTCATGCAAGGTCCAAAATATCAACAAGAAAAGCGTTTACTAAAATTCCAGAAGGACTCTCATCTGAAAGAGTCTGTGAACTCTTTGACAAAAACAGGAAGCTTGGGTGGAGGTCCTATTTTGAGTAAAAATGTTTTTGATCTTAACTTCCTAAAACCCTCAGTCCCATGACAGAGACCTTTTACCTCATCTAAGGACTTAATTCCAGTAATCTGCTGATGTAAGGCTTAAGCTTCACTCTGGAGGACAGTTTACACTTCCATATCCCTGGAACTTAAGAAAAAGAGAACGTATTCTGTCCTCTGCCTGTAAGTTCAAAATCATTATATGAATAATGATGGGATGACACTATTCTCATATCATTTGCTAAAAATAGGCAGAATGAGATCTCCTCACTTAGGAATAACTGATCAAATTTCCTCATGTGATGGGGCCATTGAGTGAATCAGTAACTAGGATGATTTGTTCCCAGATGAAAAATAACCAAAGTGAAAAGTGATGATTTAAGACCTATTTTCAAAGAACTTGAAGATATCACATGATTAGACACCAACAAGAACTAAGTGTAATTCTTTCTCTTCAAATTCTAATCAGAGATGAATTTGTGAAGGTTTTTTTAAATTTCTAGTGGGGAAAGCTGCAGAATGTTTTTCCTATATTGCTTCTACCAACCAGAATCATCTGTACAGTAAATCCCTAATGTCCTGTAACAATGGCAGCAAGTGGAAATATAACTAGTAAAGTTCTTAGTAGTTTTCGCCCTGTCAGAAATATTGCTGGATTGTCAGTTTTCCTACTCAGCATACTCACTGGGTAGTCTGATAATGAGGAAGTATTTTTCAGTGTGCGTGTGTCTGAGTCAGTCAGATTCTTGACTTATTTTATGGTTAGGTCACTGATGTTTTTTGAGGTAATGTGGCGAGTGTTTCATTACATATTGCAGTTTGAAGTGTTTGGCTCTTTAACTCTGTCAGGCAGCAAGAATAATTTTTTACTGTTTATTCTTCTGCAGGGAAGTTCTGCACTGCTTTTATAGCCGACGTGCTTACATTTGATATTAATAGACTTCAAACCTTTAAATACGTCTTATCATGTGGCAGAGTGATCCTAGGGAACAGCAATGGCTCAAGAGCTTTTTCACTGGATGGAAAAACTCTAATACTTGTAATCATAATGTAGTAGAGCCTGTGCCACTGTGATGGTTCCCAGCACAAGTTCACACCTAAGATTTGCACTGCAAATCACAAGCTTTAACTCATGAAACTCTTATTCTTTATGTTCCTTTCAGTATGGTAATTCTGCAGTTTTTATTGAAGATTCCTAACCCCTACTCACAGCGTTTTGTGGGGAATACACCTTGGAGTAACTAACACTCTGGATGTCTAAAGCAATTTACCTGTAACTGTTCTTTAAAGTAGGATTTTTATATGCACATTTGCAGTGTACACTGTTTGTTGCTTGCCTTTGAATGTCTGATCATGATTACCAGGAAATCTGAGATTAGAAAGAAGTGAAAGTATGGGCCAAACTCCATCCCATTTATATAAATGGGTCAAATGTATTAGACTGTGTATCCCATTAGTACTGCTAAGACAAGCATGCTTTAGTGTCATGTAACTATAAACACTGCATCTCCAAGAATGGCTGAAAGTGTGCAGATTTTCTTGTTTTCTGAAAGATTGACTCCATTTTGAATTAAGGCGAATTGAGGTATTACCTGGTTAAGGGGTTTCAGATTAAACCTAAAGTCCGGTTCTAACCTGGTTCAGAAGTTCTAACCTTTAACAGCAGAAGAATGAAATGCTAAGAATGGAGCTCAGAGTGGAATAGAGTTTAAATAGCTTCGGAAAAATATTAAACACCTTCACCTACTAAAACCGTCATGTAATAAACAAAGCAAAAGTATTGCTGATCACACAAAATAAGGTTAACTGAAGTGCAGTGGTAAGTAGACTGTTTTTCAGTCATGACCTAAAGACTCATACAGAACTGGTAAAGAGCATGGACATGCTGAAGTGCAACCATTCATTCTTCCAATTCTGAAAGGAAATTAACTTTTTCTATCAGTATTTCTATCCTCATTCAGTGGAAGTCTTGTAAATCATAGGAATACAAAAGGGTAAAGCCATGTTTTAATGTACTGTTCAGTGAATAGGTTCCTTTATCAAGGAGTTAATGTTAACAGTATGAGATGTCAGAAGAAACTTTCCATTTGTTCTTCAGTGATTACAAGAATTGCATCTGCAGTTGCTTCCTTAGTTGCATGATAGACGGAGCCACATTCTAGGGCTCCTAGAAAGAATGGATAATGACAGGGATGAAATGTTAAAAGCACTGGACACACAGAGTAGTAGGAGTTTTCTCCTTCTTCCCCAACAAAAAGATGCTGACTTTGATATGCTACTCAGATGGGACAGGGAATGTTTGGAGATCAGGAGTGTCTTTGTCCACAAAATCCATTAGGGAAAAAGAACCAAAAGAACAAACATTTGTTTTCAAGTCCTCTACAAGAAGAATGAAAAATATACTTTTTAGTTGAGGTTATTGCAGGGGTTGTGATAGTTCAGTTAAACTATAGTTCAGTTCAGTTGAAATGGTGAGAGAGAACAGAGCAAATGGGAGGAAAACAGAAAAATTATAACAAAGATATGTAGGAAGAGAGAATAGAGCTGGACACAATTAGAGGAAGCAGAGAAACAGAAAATTTTATTCGTCTAAGAATGATATGCACTAAAATAAACTAATTTCAGTGCTTTTTGCTTTTGTGCTTCAGGAGAAAAGTGATGGTTCTGTCAAGTCTAGGACTCTTCTTAGAATGCATGCATGAAACTTGTATTGCAAAGCCTGTTAGTATCCCAGTAATTCGTGAATCCTGACTTCCTTTTCTTTTCAAACTTGGATTTTTGTTTTCTTTATTTTCAACTGCTTTTCACAATACTGCTCTTCTTAAATGAGTAACTTAAGCTGTAAAGGTAAAGTTGGGTCTTTCTATAAAACTTATGTTAGACTTGTCAGATGACTGATAAAATACAGAAAAGTATGTTGTGAAAGCAAATGTGCTCAAGAATGGAGACAGCTTGGAGTTAACGGATTGTTTTTCACAATAGTTACTGCATTTTGAAAGTATTTTCATTTCTCACATGCCTCAGCAGGTAATATAGGATAATTCGATAACTGAAGAATTTATTGGGATAGGCTGTTATATAGAAAGCTTAGATTCACTTGACCTTTTTCATGTTTGCAGATGAAATTAGATTGTTTCATTAGTGTTATAAGCAGCTTGGTGATGTAACTTTGCAGGATTCATTTATGACTCCAAGCTTTTATAAGCATGGATAAGGTGACTATAGCTCATTCCTTTTGTTTTGGGCTGTAAAAATATCTTCCATATTCTCTTGGGCTATTGATACCATTTTCTGTGTTTATTGTTCCTACAAAGACTCTCTGTTTGATTTGAAAGACTTGTATAGTTCAGGAAAATATTTTTTAGAAACAATATATGTTTCATTTCTGGATAATGACACACAGAAATATCTACACCTTAGGACTTGTAATAAACCAGCCAGTGCACAACACTATTATTTGGTAGCTCTCTAGAGCTGAAACACAGAAATGAGCTTTTTTGGTTTTTAAGTCATGCTTATGAAGAGAGATCTTCACACTAACTGCTCTGTTTTCCTGTTAATGGTGATGTGGTTCCGATTACTGGGACTGCTTGGGAAAGGACATTTTACATATCTTAGATTTGAAAGAAGACAGATCCAGTTTTGCTTCCCTACCCACTGCTTGTCTGTCAGTCATTTTAGTATCCTTTGATGACCATCTCTGTTGTTGCCATTACTGTCTTTTCATCCTTTGCTCTTCTAACAAAAGCTCCCCTGAGCTGCCCAGTTGCACTCAGGCATGCCTGATGGCCTGCAGGCAGCTTAGTGGAAGTTCCTTTAAGTTGGAAAACAGATGGAAAGCCATGTATTTTTCTAGTATCATACTTAGTTTAAAACAACTGCTAGAAGTACATTTATAGCAGCCTTTGGTATGTGAATTTTAATGTATTAATAGTTTTTATGTAGCATTCAATTGCTAATAAGGAAATGCAGATTATCTTGTGTGGGATCGTCCTTCTTGTCTTTGAAGGGAACAGATGTTTTTTGTGAACAGCAAGCTCAGTATTAGCCAACAGTATACTCTTACAAAATCCTGGGCTGTATTATCAGGAGAATAGTCAAGACATCAAGAAGAGACTAGTTTTGGGATATCCAGTACAAGCAACGTAGTGATAAACTGGAGTGAATAAAGGGGAGAGCCACCAGAATGGTCAGGGCTGGAGCACTTGCCCCAGGAGAAGGGGCGGGGTGTGTTCAGCCTGATCTCTGGGGCTCCTAACAGCAGTATCCCCAGTGCCTCTGGAGGTCACTGGGAAGATGGAGCCAAGGCACCTCGCAGCAGAGCAAGGAAGAGGAATGAGAGAGTGTCAGTTGAAACAGAAGATTCTGACTTGGTCTATAGAAAATCTTTTTCCCTCTAAGCATTACTATGAGCAGTCTCCACCCTTGAGTTTTCAAGACCTGAGTGGCTAAAGCTTTGAAAAACCTGGTCTGATTTCATAGGTGACTTGGCTCTGAACAGGGTGTTGGACTAGATACCCCTTGAAATCCCATCCAACCTCAATTATTTAATAATTGGTTTGTATTTTACTGTTGAGATCTTATTTTTAAGGTGTAATTTCACTGAAGAGAAAATGGAATATTATGCAGCAATGTGCTGGCCTTTCATAAGTGATTGCAAACACAAGACCATCAATTGCATTAATTATTAGGGGAAAAGGTAGTTTGCTGTCCCTCTTTGCTAACTGTAGCACTTTTAGGAACATGTCCTTGAAAGATAAAAAGGTATGCCTGTACCTTGAACTCTGCTTATCAGGAAATCAAACCTGTTATGTATGATATAAAGGACATACCGATCCTTTGCTAAATTATGGTGGTTTGAACCCTAACCTTCTGACCTGTTCTGCCAGAGTCTCAGTGGGGAAAACAGAGGGGGGAGTAAGCAGTTTTTCTGGTGGCACAGCAGTTACCAGCCTTGTCTGATGGTCTCCCAGTTAGCCTGCCCTCCAAAGATTTGCCCCTACGTTCTCATTTCTCTCCCTGTCCTTTTCCTGGAAGCTTCAGTGATAATCCTTCCTTTTCTCATATTTTTCCTTGCTGATGATCCTTTTTTCAATCATTGTATAAAACAGAATTTTAGGTTTTATATTATTGATTTCATAAAAGTTACATTTACGGAATTAAGAATTTAAATATTTCTATGTTTATTTCTGAGTGTTTTAAGGAGGTATATGGCATTCCAAACATTTTCCTTGTTTTTGTAGTCTGTAGTTGTAATGTCCTTTGAGTTTTATTTGTTAAAAGGGTTTAATAAGTTTTCTATTAAATAAGTTTTCTATTAAATCAGAGGAACTAGCAAATAACAATCATTCCATGTGGAATCACAAGAACTACCAGAAAATATTTATATGGATTTAACTGCATATTTGATTAAATGTAACCTCTATGGCTAGTGGGAGAGAAGAGTTTAAAGTGACAAATTTTTGTATGTTTTATCCAAGAGGAAAAAACAATTCAGAAAACAGATTCAGTCTTCCTGTAACTGTTGACTTCAGTCCCCTAATTTTCTTGAGCACTGAAAAACAATGTTTGTAATGTTTGTAATGTTTGTAGTGCAATAGTGATAATGTAATGAACAATTTCTGTAGCTTCCAATATCAGATCTCTTCACATATGTTTTATCTGCTACAACAGCAATATATTACAGTGTTAAATATCAAGAAAGTCACGGGCCTTCATTCAGATCTATTTTATATTTTCCTTCACAGTTACAATTTCAATTAATTATGTCCTCATTATTCAATATACATTATTGAGCAATAAGTTTCTGTACTATTCCTTGAGTTTTTGTTGATTTAGTACAAAATTCAGCTTTGTTACCGTGGCATTTTTGCAAGGAATGAAGTAAACCATGTAATGAAAATATTGGTTTAATAAAGTTAATGGTTTGGGATGCTATGAGAAATCAAATAAAGAAAAGTATACATAGAAAATATGACTGAAGATTTAATGAGGTTTTAATAAATGCTCTTCAGATTCTTAGCTGTTGGATTAAAATATGTACAATAGACAAAACCATACTGCATTGCAGGGATTCTTTCCATCTGTCACTTCAAAGTGATTTTTTAAATGAAGTATTTATTTGTTTGAGCAAAAATGTTGATTAGACAATGAGAAATGTAATCATGCTTATTCTGCTGCTCATCCAGATGTATGGTCCACCTCAGTTCAGCATGTTTCTCATACTTCAGAGATCCGCGACTTTTGCCATTTTGTCTGCGAGTGCACAGAGATGCAAAAGATAACTTTCTGCAGTGTATTGAGTCTGTGCCAGAAGCCATAGAACTGTTCAGCTTCTTCTGACTTACTTTGGCTTGAGGTGCTGATATCTATACCCTTTAGCTTGGCTATGTTTCCCTTTTAGATTGTTGTCCTGAACTTAGGAGACTTTTCTGAAGCTATTTCCTCTGGTATCTCTTCACTAGACTTCAGAGAACTCATTTCATAGCCTTTCTGTTTGAAAAAGAGGAATCTTCAGTCTTTCTTTGAGCTTCATCTTTGGGCTAGTTGGAAGCTTCATTCAAGGGATCTTGTGAGGTGGTAATTTCCATTTTTGTATTCCCAAACTAGATATCTCTGTGCCTACATCTCCTGAAATACCTGGTCTGGTGGTATTCTTGGACCAGCCATGTGTTTCGTGCTTCTTTGGGTTTTATCACCAGAAACATAAATGAGAACACAAGGTTATATATCTTGACTGATTGGTATAGGCAAAGAGAAAAGCAACTACCATTAGACTCCTAAAAATTACTGAGATGACTCTGTCTCCTGTTTAGGTATGTAAAAAAAAGGTTTTTGAGGAGGAAACAGTGAAATTATATCACATCCTTTATTATATGCTCACTCATTTCTTCAGGTCCTTTCTTTTTGTTAAGGATGCTGTCACATCCTTAATACATGTCTGTATACTGGTAAGGTTCAGTTAGGTTATTTGAACATCTTTTGCATTTATTTCATTGAAACAAATAATAAAAGAGTCAATAAATATGCTGATTACTTAAACCAAGTAATAACAGTCTAGGTAGGTGAGCAAACCAAGCATGCATCAGCAGCACTGACGAGTTGCTCTTCTTTTTTTACAGTTGCCCAAAATAAAGAATGCCATTACAGTAAGTGAAAGGCTAGATTTGATGCCCTTCAGAGCTCCAGGATTGAGAGAAAACTCTCTGGTGAAGTTTTTTTGGAAATTCTCATGACTGAAGTATGACTCCCAAGCACAGGCTTGGCAGAAGCAGTCTCTACCCAGTAGTCTTCAAGCTGTGTCTTGGTGCAGGAGAGAATTTTATGTTTCACAGATTCAGAGTCAAATAAAAGAAAGCACAATTGCATAGTCCAGAGACAAGGGAAAAAAAAAAAAAAGAAAGATGAAGGATGAAGAAAAAAGAAACAAAGATGGATTTTTGCCCTGTCAGTCAGCATGACTCACTTAGTTTTAGGCAGACACATCTTTCATATTGTTCATTCTTGTAGTCTAATGTACACTGGGCATTAGTCTAGTTAGGGTGGAAAGAACATATGGTCATACATTCTGAAGAACTCCTATTTATTGCATAAATGATTTTGGGTTTAGGTGTCCTGAAGCTACAAGGAGTGTAAACCAAGTGTTTATCTTGCTGAATGTGTGTGTTTGGAGCTAGCACTTGCTACAAACTGTAAAATAGTATGTGGAAGGTTTTTTTTGCCAGAATGAGAATCAGAGGCTAATACAAAATAAGTGCTTAGAATGCTGCAAAACACAAAAGTCTGCTTTGAAGCAAGCAGCTTTAAACAAAGCTGCTAAGCTTTCTCTCTCAGATTTTACTGAACCACATGCAAAAGTACTGTATGTTTAATTACTTGATAGGAAGCAAATGTAACATCTGGTAAGAACTTAAATCAAGTTTACCCTTTATCGTCTAAGCTATATGTTTCTGGATTCATTTTTTAATTACAACCTGAACCAGGAATTTTCTGCTTAAAAAACCCTCAGCATGTTGTTTGGGAAAAACAAATTTTAAGTGAACATTATTTCAACAAACACGACTTTAACAACAATTTTTAAATTGCTTAAACAATTTCTAAATGACATGCTTTATATTGTGTTTAATTATTATACTCAGCATGTTGTTATTGTTGTTGGAGGTATTTAAATTTGTTGTTACAAATTGTTGTCTGTTGTTATTTTAGACAACATTAGAAATAATTTAATGTATTTGATAGACATGAATGAAGTAATAAATACTACAAAAACCTGAAAATGCCTATAAAGGTGGTCTAAAAACTTCATAAAGTACATATTTTTAAATGAATGACAGATTTCTTACCATTTTGTAGGAAATATTAGAACAGACTTTCATTTTATGAAGCCAGCTTATATGACTAATCAGACTTAGAATCTGAGTACTGCAAAAGCTGAACAATGAAAGCATTTGAAAACTAAGGATCTGAGTTCCTACATTTTTAGTTATTTAGTGAGTAGCATGTAAACATAATTAATGGGGCATTTTTGATTGCTCAGAAGTAAGCTAACCAGTTTTTAGTATCAAAAGGATCAAAAAGAGAACCAGTGGAAACATGATCCTTAGAGTACCCATGTTGGAATGAGTCTGGCAATTTGCTGCATATATGGACAGGATTTGTGCAGTCCGTGACAGACTGAATTTAATTGAGGTCTATCTAGACCATTGTGACTCCTTCTGTGACTCCAGTTGGCACAGAAGTGAGTAAGGAAAATCCATTTGTGTACTTTTATGCTCAGGTTGGGGCTTTTTGGAAATGAGGAGGCCTTAACTGGCAGACTCATTTGCAGAAGGTGAGAAAGTTAAACTGGGATTTGAACCTCAAATTGCATGAGGTATGGATGGGTAGGATTTGAGGAGGGATACCAAACTACGAGGATGATGGAGGAATGGAGAGAAATCTAGAATGCAGAGAGTAGGGCTATACAATAGGATTGGGTGCTGATTAGGCTATGAACATAGATAAGAAAAACAGATACCCTGGGAATAAAGAATGAAAATAGAATTGGAATTCAAGAGACGTCTGGACTGGTGCTGGGACAGAGAGGGAGAAGGTCGAGAACATTGGGGACATGTTGGGGCTGGAAGTGGGAGGTTTGCAAGAGGACAGGTTAGGGAGGAAACGTCTGTAGCATTTAGGTTTCTTTGCAAATTTGGCACTAAACCAAAGCACAGACATTGGTACAAATATGAGAGTATATTGTAATTGCTTTAAAGATCCTAGATCTGTAATTGACCCAAATGGACTCAGAGTGATTTCACAATTTACAGAGGTTTTCTTGCATTTTTAAACGTGGAAATAATATCTAAAATATATCCCACAAAGCTTTAGGTTGGTATAATCTGGTTTACAAAAGTATAAAATTACAAAATTAAATTTTAATTTTGTATAATTTTATAGGACTTTCTTTGTAAGATACATGATTTTTATTTACTTGCTTGGCATTCTTCTTAACAAGTTTAATACTAGAATTTCCCACTTCTTGAACGGGTAATTTTATAAATTTGTTGTCTTCCAATGTACATCATTGTTCAATTACCTTTTTAAGGAGTACTGCTGTACATCTCAGGTTCTGTATATGGACAATTTATAGTTCCCCCATTCAAAAAAACAGTTGGATGCAGTATTTTCCTCAGTATCCAGAATACATGATTTTACTGTTAAATCTTTCTCTTTGCTCTCTGGTATGCTGTTGTAGTTTAAATTTTGGGGGGGACCCGGGGAGGGTTCCCCGGGAGCCCCTCGGAGTCCTAGAGGCGTGGGTGTTCGTGTGCTGGCAGGCAGAGACTCAGACGCTGCTGAGGTGAAGGTTTATTCGGGGTTCGATTCCAAGAAGGCAGCATGGTCCCTGTGGGAGAGGGGAAGGGAAGGGGAGAGGGGGAAGGGGGGAGAGGGAAGGGCGGCGTCTGGAGACCTCCAGGGGGAAGAAGGGCAAAGAGCCAAAAGAGGGGGAGCTCACTTTCTCCTGCACTCTTATCACAGAGGTTCAAGGGAGGCGCGGTGAGATTCTACAGCCCATGAGGTTACAGATACACCATACTGCAGGGAGGGTACAGACGGGATAAACCATACACTTTCGAGGGGTGAGCTAGAGCATACCATTTCAACAAAATGTAATTCCACAGTATGCGTATTTTGACAAGTTATTATATCATTATTCACTACTTGAAAAACAAGCTCTTGTGATTAAAAATCTTTCAAACTTTACAAAAGAGAGTTCAAGTCCTTCTCTGAGTATTCCCTCTTCTCCTTTACTCTAGAAATAATTTTTTTGATAACCATTATGTTACTGCTTTAGCAAACTTCAGGCATCATTGACTGGTCAACCTAATGACAGAGAGACATAAAGGAATTGAGACCTCATGCTAGATGATTCTTTCATGTGGGTTTTTTTCATTGGTCAATCTGTAATTTCTCTTTGATTCCCAACCCTCATTCTTCTGTGAGACTAAAAACTCTCTCATTATATCAAGTTTGCTAAAATTTCTTGATGGAGAAAAATCCTGCAGACCCACATTCCACTGCTGGCTTTTTTTCCATAATAGTAGTATTAAAGCTTAAGGTGGTTTTGGTTTTTTTTGTTTTGTTTTTGTTTTTGTTTTCCCTCAGAGACTATCTAGGCAGATAAAGGAATGTATTTCAGCACATTGTGTTACATGACTCTGTACACACATGCACACACACTTGTGCTGAAATAGTAGCCAAGAAAGCAGAGATACTATCTGACAGAGTAAAAGCAAATATGACAAAGAAACTCTGAATGGTGCTATGTTGAAGGAGTTACTAGTGAGATCAACAGTATAGTAAGGTTAAAAGAAAATTGACCTGTCATAACCTTGCCAGTGCAAAACAGATCACACTCATGTAAGCTACTTCAAATTTCCAAAACAAAGGATAAAATTTCTTTCTGAAATTAGTGCTCGTGATTGGGTTGAGAAGCATGCTCTGAAAGCACCCAGCTGATTGAGTAGAATCATCAGAGAATTACATCTCTCTCCACCAAGTATAGAAAGTAGGTACTGAGGAGTATGGATTGCCTCTGTTCATGCATGTTTCCAGTGTGTCAGCTCAGTACAGTACAGATGATTGAAGATCAGAGTGGTTGAAGGTCTGAGGCTGTGTACAGGAAGACATTGCTGTTTGTTCTCTGTTGAGGTGGAAGGGACAACTTTGTTGTTGAGAGTCAATAAATATAACTAATAATTAAATTAAATTTGTGTGTTTCATTGCATTGTTGGCTGAATGACACATATATTCATGAAGACTTAACTCATTTTGGAACAAAGCATTCTTCCCAGGACTGTAAACAATGTGTATACCAGATTGGATTTAGTGTCATGTCTGCAGCCACTCATGTGCAAAGTGTGGAGAATTCAAGAATGCTGAATATTTTTTTGTGTGTGGTAAAATGAAAACAGGAACATACAGCCAGAAAACAGGGACGGAAGTATCAGCACTTGAAAAGCATCCCTAAGCAAAAATGGCTAGAGTAGTAGATAGGTAACTAGCATTTAGCAGCTTGAGTGCAGTAACTCTGTTTAAGAATAAATGTCATACTATTAAAAAAAATGTTTTTAGAAGAAAAACTTTCCATGAGCTCAGTAAGCAGAACTTCCAAGCTCTGCTTATGCAGTGAGGAAACAATCTTATTCATGCATTGGACTATTTGCATTGGACTATAGATGGATGTCGACAGAGTGATTTATCAGGGGCATCATAATGACACCTGTTTGTTCTGTTCAAATTAATTCCAGTGAAAATTGCTTCCTCTTTCTGCCTTAGAAACATTCCTACGTCTGAAATCCTCAGGGAAATTATTTGAAGTAATCCCCTTGTTTTTGTTAAACACTCTCCATCCCACCTAAAGATTAGGTTCTAAATAGGGTAGAATTGTGTTGCAATTGTTACTTGACAGATGACAGCTAACACAACAGCCATGCTGGGTTAAAGGTTTATCTAGCAATCCTGCAATTTGTTGTGTAGTAGCTTCAGTGTGAGAAGTACCATCTTGCACTTAATGGTCCTCAACGGACTTGTCTGCTGCGACTTGTTCAGTATTCTCCCAAATAAGTGTTAATTTTTAGCATCCACAGCATCTTATGGTAAGGAATTCCACAGCTTTCATGCATGAAGAATGTTTTATATTTGTTCTCATTCTGCATCATTAGATGACTTCTCATTCATCTGTTGGAAAATACAGTTGATTCCTATCTCCATTCTCATGCTGTGACAGGGCCCTTATTTCTTCCTTTTCCTTATACCATCTCTTTTCCAAGCTGTAGAGTCCTATCTTGCTTGAGTGATTTATTCCACACAGTGCAATTGTGCAAATGTGTGATGTTGCTGGACGTCAGAGGTAACCCTTCCTATCCTTCTCTGCTCTGACACTTCTGTTCCTTATGAGGTGAGGTACTAGAATGCTTGTCAGCTTTCAGTAATGCAGGCAACAACATGGAATTGCAAAGTAATACAGTGAGTTCTGTATTATATAATTCTTTCACAGTAATTTCCAAAATGTTTGTTTTGACCATTATTTAAAACCAAACCAAAGTTTTAATGGTTTTATCAAGTATAACAAATCCCAAGATCTCACTTATGAATGGAAACAGTCAGCTAGGAATTAATAGTTTTATGTGTATGGTCAGCAGCATTTTTAAAACTTTTACATTGCATATATCTCTTTTGAATTTAGATTTTTGCCTGTTCTTCACATCACCTAAATTTTCCACTATCTAATGTTACAGTATTCCATCAGCAAGCTTTTTTACACCTCATTTTTCAGATCGCCTGTTAAGTAGAATGAATAAATAAAATAGATGAGTTCCTGTTACATTTCCCTGGGGAGTGGTTTCTTCCCCCTCAGGGACCCCTAGAGCTTGTAACCATGTAGTTTAACCCTTCCTCTCCTTTCTGACCTTATTGGCTGTGTCCCAATTACCCCTCCCTGGGAGAAGCTCAGAAAAGACCCTCTCCTTCCGCACACGTCCTCTTTCCCCTCTGGTCACCACCTGGAATAAATGTCTTGAACTACAGCTTGGGGTCAGAACCTCTTTTGGAATCCTTTGTCCTGTCCATTAAATATTCTTCCAAAGCCCTCTAAGGTCAGCTAGCCTTGGAACATTGGAGGGGCTACAGAGGGATTTATTTCAAGTTCCACTTCGAAGTGGCATAATATTTGTCACTTGTAACTTACCTTGTAGCAGTTTTCTAAAAATTATACTTCATTTCTACTTTTTGAGAAGGTTCTGTCATTCTGAGTGACTGTGGAAATTATTACACCATTGTGGTCTGAGTTTTCTTCATATTTTTGGGAAAAAAAGCAGTGTAGCTGATACCCATGATATCTCAAAGGGTACACCATTGATACCACTGATGTCTAATGCCACTTCTCCCTATCACATTTAAGACATGGTGGTGAAGGGTGAGGACAATATTTCATTAGTGTCTCTCCAATATAGACTTCAGTGCATACATTTGTGTACCAAGAAAGAGATTCGCATTGATCTAACACTTTGAAAATAAGGAAAATAAGGTATATGTAAGGTCATTGTCATTTGATTCTGCATTAACAACATAACATTGACAGAATTTTCCACCTCATATGTTGTATTGTCATTATAATATTGAATCTACCTAATGATGTTTCAAATACAGCTTACAATACTTACACAGATAATCATACTAATATCTATTAGGGTCTTCAAAATACTGTATTCATTTTTGAAATTTATACCTCTAATGAACAGAACTAGGATATATTCCAACTTAGTTTATTTTTGAATCATCAAAACTTTTTTTTTTTCATTTTTCTTTTAGGTATAGACAATTGCAGCTTGGCACAGAAAGCAAAGTAGCTGAACTTCTTCACCAAAGTAAGTTAAAGTCCTTTGAAACTGAACATGTTCAACTCATGCAACAAGAAACAGCTAAGAATCTTTCACAGTGCCAAATGGAATGTGAGAAATACCAGAGAAAGCTAGAGGTATGTTATATAAAGAGACACTTTACAGGGCATTACAGTTGTTTTCAATTAGAATGTAAAGTGGAAAAGCTTGGGGGAAAAGTAACAACATGGCATGGTTGAATTAACATCTCCACCAAATTCTGCAGAAGCAGGGTCAAATGACAAAGCTTACTATATTTGATCATTTAATGGAACACGGGGAGAGGAAAAAGCAAAACAGTCTCTCATGGCAAGATGTTAAGGACAGTACCTCGTTCATGTGGGTTGTATTTATCTGCTTGTTTCACAAAGCTGCTTATGTCAGTCTGTGAGAATTGCAGAGAGAGAAGACAGTTTCACCAAAACAAGTATGGTGAATTCAATGTCATTATTTGCAACTAGGATCTGTAATAGCATCATTACATAATATAATACTTTGTTATTGCTAGACAATTCTGGAATAAATTTTTCACAGAAAAGAAAGTCAAGATAAGCGTAGTGTATACAGTGTTGAAAAGACCTAGCCTTGCTAGTCCTAGCATGATGGATTATCTTGGTGGAGTGTTAGACAACCACCCAGTCACTCATTCCTCCTCCTGAAGAGGATGGGGCTGGGGTAAATAAGGCTATAAAGAGCATGGGTTGATAAAAAGATAGGAAGATTCCTTGCCAATTACCATCATGGGCAAAATAGATTTGACCTGAGGAATACTAACTTCGATTAATGTGCATTGATATACACTGGATGATGAATAACAAAGACAAAAAGTAAAACATCTTTCCCCACCCTGATCTCTTTTATTTTAAGTTCCCTCCTATATTTCTGACTCTTATACCTCCCCCTTCCAGAGCAATGCAGGGAGGAATGGGAAATAGGGCTTCAATTCGGTCCGTAACAGCCCCTCTCTAATGCTCCTTTCTCTTCACACTTTATCTGGCTCCAGCGTGGATCTGCCTTGTCCTCCTGCTTCCTTCAGGAGAAACTCTCCTATTTGGGCTCTCCACAGGTTTCAGTGCCTTCTGGAGGTGTCCACTGCTCCAGCATGGGGTCCTCTATGGGCTACAGCATGGGCATCTGCTTTTATGTCTGCAGGCAGGCAACCTGCTTCACCATGGGCTGCAGAGGGCATCTCTACTCTGGCAGCTGGAGCATCTCCTCTCCTCCTTTCACCTCATTGTCAGCATCGTGGCTCTCTCAATTTTTCCCTCACTCCTCACTGCCATGCAGCATTTTTGTGCTTTATTAAATGCAGTTTCCTTGAGGTGCAGCCCCCTTGGCTGAGGGACAGCCTGGGCAACTGCAGCCAATGCACCTGTTATGGGGGCTTTAACCACTTGGGCCTGTTTATTTCTACAGGCTTAGAAATTATTATATTTAAAACATACATATCATATCCTGTTCACTTATTTTAATCTTGGAAATGTGAGTATTCCACAGAGAAAAACAAAACTACTTTAAAACAAAATTTCTTCACCTGTCCAAAGTTAGTCCCAAAACATATCACAGAGTCCTGTTTATGAGATTTAAATGAGATTGGTAGTGTATGTTTCAAATGAATGTCAGCATACAAACTAGACAGGACAGAAGAAAGTGACATCTCTAGCAGCCTTTGTTTTTTGGGGGGATGATGCCAGTCTGTAGGTCCCCACATTTCTAGTGCTGAACCTGCCTAAGTTGTTTATGAAAAGGAACTATTGAGTGGGAACAAAATTAGAGAGTTTCAGATAGACTGTAATTTCTTGTTTTGTCCGTATTGGGACATTCAGATCCTGGCTGATGAGGTTAATTGTGGTCACAAGCACTGGGAGGGCCAGTTTTGCTAAACTTAGAGGTTGCTAAACAGATTTTTAATTGCACAGACATGTCTAAACTTAGAGAATGTAGTTCAGTTTGAGTTACATGTTCATTTTCTTTGTTGAAAACTAAATTTCTGACAATAACTCAAATATTTGGCACTCAATTCTACTGACACTTTTGGCACTTCTTTTTCTCTTCAGAGAGACATTTTCAAATTCTTTCATTAAGAAATATGCACGTAAGAGCTCTTTCATTAAGAAATGTTCTTGCAGAATTTAAATATTTGATGTCTGAAGCCTTTATTTTTGTTCTTTTTGACTGAATTCTTGGCATTTTTAAATTTTCTTTCTTATATATAGTATTAATGTACTAGGGTTTTTTTCCTTACCGTTACAGTATGTTGGTCTTTATAAATAGTGTAGGCATTGGTGTCTTGTGGCTCAGCTAGAACTTTCTGGACCAACTCTTACTTTTATTTAGGGCATAGAGTAGTTTTTCTTGCTAAACTAGGAGACAGATGGTTTATATGTTGCCCAGTTGTATTGGTTTCATGTTCGCCATTTCTGACCTTTCTCAGTCAACACACTAAATTTGTGACAGTTTTTGTGTTTATTCTCTTTTCTTTCTGTGAGGTAGACTTTGGGAGGAAAAAGGCAAAACAGGACCAACTTAAAGGTTACAAAGATAGTTTTATTAACACACATAATAGGAAGGAAAAAGAAGGGGAAAAATTTTGAAATAAAAAAAACAATAAACTCTTCAAACTTTTCTCCCTTCCCCACAAACTGTTCACTTTCCCACAAACAACATAGAGAGACAAAACTGTGATTTTCAGTCTGTTTCACCATTGAAACATAATCTTTGAGAGAGGAGTCTCTCTTGATGTCCCATGGAATTTCCCTACTGACAACTTAAAACAGTTCTCTGGTGGGTTTTAACTGCCGCAAAAAAACAGCCGCCCAGTAAAAACCCTGCCTCTGTGACCACTCCCATCAGCAGTTTCCCAGGCTGCTTATGGGTCATGGGTCTAGACTTCTGCATATTAGAGTGTCACCTTTTAAAGATTCACAGTTCAAAGGAACAAAGGATTCTTCTTCTCAGGGAACAGAGAAATCTTCTAACTTTTTCACTAGCACAAAGGACTTATCTCTATCTCTGTTCCAGCATCTCATAAGATCAGTATCACTTAGTCCATCACACACAATTTTGTTCAAAATCCACTGACAAATTTGCACAATATCTCCATAAATGCCTATCTTCTCATAATTTGAAGGGATATGTTAGTCCAGTTTCCATGGTTTACATCTGGAGAAGTCCAGTCAGAAATGTCCACTTCCTCAATCCCTTCTTTCAGTAATCTTTATAAGTTCTTTCACTGACTTTATATCATACTGTTTCTCTATGTGTTCTTTCCTCTCTCTCTCTGG
>VXBR01008901.1:0-58082 GCA_013400215.1 Cisticola juncidis
GGGCTCGTGGATGGCTTCCGCACCCCCGCTGCTGCAGGGCTCCACAACCCCCGGAGTCCGCTGAGGTGCGGGTGCTCCAGTTTCGCTCCTCCCAGTGTGCAAGGGACTGCCGTGAGTGGGAATAGCTCGTTCGTGCAGAGGATGAAGAGACAAGACCAAAGATAACATAGGAAGTAGCAATGGATGGGGTAGGAAAGAAAGAAACTTGAGAAGAAGAGGGTCTGGAAAAGGAAATAGGGATTCTGATTCTATTTTCCATCAGTCCAAACTTAGACTTTACTTCTTTGCCATGATGCTGGCATGTGCCGGAGCCACTAAGCATAAGCCCAGCAAGTTCCTCCAATATCGTGGATATTTCAGCTTTATTTTCAAAGGACACAAGCTTGAATCATGCTGCCTGCCTTGTTATCTCCCATTCTTGTCCTCCCACAACTGCTGAACATGTTGCCCTGGCCATGCGAGAGAGATCCTCAGGAAGCTCCATTGCAACAGCTTTTATAAAAACAGGAGATGGATAATGAAACAACCCAAACCAGTGCCCCCATTCCTTGGAAAACCCAGGTTCACATTCATGTAGGTTCATCACAGTCTTCATGGAAGGGCTTTTTTATTTCCTAGGATCATTGAGTTTTGTCATATAACATTGTTCTTTTCCTGACACACAAGGCTTTTCTTTGTCAGAGAGCAGAAATTTTCCAGTCTGCCTTAGCATCACTTTACTGGGGAAGTGCTGTCAGCAAAGCATGCCTTTCCCCTCCTGGCAAAGATAAAATATGCTGTTTTGCAGAGCTGTGCTGAACCGTGAACGTGACCTGTGTTCAGCTTCCCTCCCCTATGTAATCTTGCGTGCAAGTCATGGGTGATACCACTTGAGTCTGACACACTGCGATAACAAACATTTCGTTATCACCGGCAGCATGACAGCGTTAACCCTTCTCAGCACAGCTCCAGTGAACTGTGTGTGGCAGAGACTGTTCCTTCTCCCTCCTGCCACTGATGCCTCCTTCCCTTTGTGCTCTCCTACCGGTTTTACCTCCTTGGGGAACTTCCTCATGAAGGATGATACTGCATGAGATGGTGGAGGAGAACCTTGGACTTATCTCTCCTTGGACTTAAGAACCTTAGACTTAAGCCCCTCTCTTACTTCTGTAGGGACAGATTTCCTTCCTGGCACCTCTTTTGTCTTTTCCCCTTCCAGCTCCAAGACTCCCAGGTGTAGAAAATGCTCTGCTTCCCCACTTCACTGATGAGGATGGCCTGCAGTGGGGGAAAAAAAGAGATGTGTGGCACCTGATAGACCTTCTTGGCTGTTGTTTCTCTATGGCTCCCCATAGAGAAAGGAGAGCAGAGCAGAGCAGAGCAGAGCAGAGCAGAGCAGAGGAGCAGCGTGGAGAGGATGTGAGCAGGAGGGGTACAGCCAGACCAGCCTGAACCCCTGAAATGTGCATCATAGAACCATAAGAATTATTCTAACCATAGAATATATGAGTTCAAAGGATCATCAAAAGGATCATCAAAATCCAACTCCTGGCCCTGCACAGGGCATCCCCAAGAGTCACACCATGTGCCTGAGTGCATTGTCCAAAGGCTTCTTGAACTGTCAGCCTGGTGTTGTCACCACTTCCCTGGGGAGCCTGTGCCAGTGATCAAACATTCTCTGGGTGAAAAACCTTTTCCTAATATCCAACCTAAACCTCCCCTGACACAACCTCATGCCTTTCCCTCTGGTCCTGTCACTGGTCAGCAGAGACCAGAGGAATCTTCCGTGCAACAGTAGCATTAAGTATCACAACATCAGAGGGAGGCAGGGTGCTGTGCTGACACGAGCAGCTTTCAGGTTTTGTCAGAAGTCCAAATAACCTTTCTTCAGCATTAGTAGCTGAGCGTAGGTTTTGCATCAACCGGTGCTGGAAAGCCTGGAGTATCCTGGCCTGATGCATCCCTTTGACTTGTAAATGATAATGGCAACAGAGAGAAAATTAATTAAATCTCATTACCATCTTTTCCCATCTGTATTCTGGGAAAAATGCTGTTCATTTGTCTCGTCCTTTAAAAATGGGAAGCCTTTTAAAAGTGCTAAGATTCACTTAACTGGATTAAGCCAATGGAACATTTTCCAGGATGCTCAAAAGGTATTTATGAGCAAAACTTTCACTGGCATCCTCAAGAGTTAGGCACGGGGTACTTTTAAGGAAGTGAGTCCTGTAGCAGCAGTATGGTTGGGGCTAAGACCCCTGGAGCTGTGTGTACATGAAGAATATGTGCAGAAAAGTATTGCTGAGATCATCTGGGGCTGGATATCAGAATCGTGATACTTCTGTGGATGCTGTTGTGTTTTGTGTCTCCTTGCAAAATCTCATCTGCACAAATGTTTCAGCTCAATGTGAGATAACTGCACACAAAATAATCAGAGAGAGGGATCCTGCAATTTCTCAGATAGAAAATAAATTCTGAAGGTCGAATGACTCATGGACTATGCTGGTGAAAATCATTTAGCAACTATAATGGATTAGGAAAATAAATCTAAAAAAAGATACCTAACTACCAGTTCTTCTTATTTCAATAACGCATCACACCAAATACTGTGTACATTTCACGTACAGTATTTTTTTCAATTGCTGGATTTCAAACACCTTTTTTGTAATCTTGGTCTAGTATCTTCTGAGATGTTCAACAAATAAGGTTGCTGCAAAAGAGCAAACCAAATAGTAGTGTACTACTGCAGTACTGGGGAACTATTAATAAACCATGCTGATAAAAAGAAATCATTTTAATTGGAATCTTAGTAGAAAAAAAGAGCTGTGTTGCTGCCTGAAGCTATTGCATGTCAGTGTCCTCTTGATACTCATTTACTTTGATTTTCAAAAGAGAAATGAGCAGCATAACAGCCAAAACATGTGCTTTCCTCTCTGTCTGTGTGAACACAAAAGGATGTCCTCCTCAGCTCACTGTACAAGAATGGGAAACAAATAACTGTCAGCACCAATCTCGCTGAGGCTCCTGTGCCTCTTTCCAACAGGCACTCATTTTTGCTGGCCAGCAGTGTTACAGTGCTCCTGTGTGAACATGCTGCTTGGGGCCTGAACTCCTACCTGCCCAAGTGTTTGCTGCCTCCTGGCTTGGAGACCACTGATCAGCCAGGGAGCTTTCTCCTGTGGTGCTTCCTCTGCCACCAGACAGCTCACAGCACTCCCTCACCTTGCACGTCTCCTCCTATAGGATGAGAGCCAAACGAGGAATGTGCTTTCTTGCAACAAAAAGTTTGAGAACCTCCCCCAAAACTGTGTTATTCTACAACTAGAAATAAGCCAGCATTCTCATGACAAAAAATTAATTATCCAGTGTCTATTCATTGCGCCATTATGTTCAATGGAATTGCAGTGCATGTCATATCCCAGCAGTGCATAGTGTTTTAACCCACCATAAACCCATGTGGAGTACATCACCTGGAGCATTTAGTGTGAAGGAAGGTGGATTTTGGTGAAAATGGATTGAATAGCCCTGGTATATTGAGACAGGATCATTTTGTCAAGAAAAGCTTTCTCTCTGGTCTTGTAGGGCCCAAGATTCCCTTTCTCAACTACCTCAAAAGCACCACTCAGGCAGCTGCTTCCTCCGCTTGGGAAGGGCAGAGAGGCCCTGCTACCATCATCCTATTGAACCAGGGGAAATCCACATCTTTATGGTCTTGGATCGTCTCCAGATCTCAGGAAGGGTAAATAACCCCTGCTTACCTGGGATGTTCTCTAGAGGTTGCTTGTCCAAGTCTGGTTCTTCACCTTTGAAATCAAAGTCTTCCCTTCCCCAGTAAGCTGAGGATATTGCTAAGCATCATCAAGAGATAGGGAAAAAAAAATCAAAAAAGGCAGACACATCTGGAAAAAACAAAGGGCCAGTAGCTGAGGTGAAGCTACAGGGAGTATAAACCATGAGAATAGGTCCAGCCATAAATTGAAAAAAAATGCTTGATAAGAGATATGAAGAATTCCCATTTCCAGACATCAGGAGGCCACTACAGTGAATTCATTGCAATACAATTCAGATGCTGTTATGTACTATGCAATTTTGGGAGGACATTATTGAAAAGCGGTTCCATGGAATCACTGGAATTCAGAAAAGTCAAAATATTTTCATGCTGGGAATCAGAACACACCCCTTGTGCTCTAAACACTGGCTGGGAAAGATTAGAAGGAAGGGGGGATGGGGAAACAGGAGAAACAACTGGAAACCAAGAATTTGTAAGAGGCTTGGGAGAGACGTGCTTGCCAGTTCTCCAGGTGGGAGCAGGTGATCTATTAAAAAAGAGGTGTGGTTTCTGCATGGGGTTTCTGAAGAGCTGGCAACAACAACTACTCCAGCAGGAGTGTCCTTTCCCTGACTACAGGCAGAGCTTGGGGAAAATCACCTTAAACACATGGTGATGTTGCCAGGTGAAGTGGGTGGTGGGGACACTCCTCTCCTTTGCAGGGTACTGGAGAACCTCTGCTGCAGGCACAGCGGTTTGACTGAAAGCCAGGTGGCAACACTGTAGTTCAGAAGCAGAAGTATAACAGACCACAGGGCTATTTGGAGCAAGTTAATTTAAAAAAGAGTAAAGTGTATCATGGTGGGTTTCCTACATGAAATACTGGCAAATTGTGAGAGGAAATGAGGATGCTAGAAGAAAATTATGATGCACATGTAGAGAAGGAGCAGGCCAAGAAAGCAGACTGTCCTTCTTAACATTGCTATTTTGACAGATTTCAAAACTCGAAAATTCTGTGTGTCTTATAGCTGATTATGTATAAATACTTGTTGGTAATTGTAGGATCACTTATATTTCCAAGTCCTCTCTCCCTATCAATTTGATAGTGTTTTCACCTTTTTGGAGATTCCTTAAACTCCCTTTCCTGCAGGACGCTTTGAAAGCCAGGAGATAATCTGCAGGCTTGTTGACACCATAATGCTATGATGGTTTGTGTGCCATTAAAATAGATCACAGAAATGTTCATCTATAGAACCTGAACTCAATACGTTGTGTCAGTATACAGTATAGATCCCTTAATCCATAGACTATTATTAAAATAGTGGATTAAGGAGTTGCTTGGGATCAGAGCATGCTGTATGTGTAACAAAACAGTTTAGCTGAGATTAGTATTTATTACTCAATACAAAATTTGATTGAAGAATTCATAGGTGCTTTTAATATGATATTTTTTATCACTAAATTACTGACTTTTTGCCATACGAGCTCTTGTTACGACCTGAGAATTAATCACTGTATATGAAAACAATAAAAACTGAATAACTGACATAAATCTAATTACAATATTTTACCTTCATACAAATATAAAAGATGGTATTTAGATGTTTAAAATGTTTTGTATGAGAACGTGTGGAATCGACATTCAGACTTCCAAAAAAATAACTCATAAATTAAAAAAATATTTAAATCAATTCACAAACTCGTTTATATACAGATCGGTGTCAATCTAATCTAAACCAAAGTGAACAGGAAAGCAAAAGTATTTTTTCCACACAATCTTCTGTCAACTGTCTTGGTGAAATTGTCAGAAGGAGAAGTTTTATTCAACTGTGTGATGAAGTTGAACTGAGTAAGGCCGTGGCAGTTTTACAGACTTGTCTTTAATGCAGCAGAAGGTTGTCAACAAGCCTTTTCGGTAACATCTCCATGTGAGCATGGTGAGCAGATGATTTGAGGATTACCAGGGTGCTGGACAGATCAGCCAGCATCTTAAAAATCTCTTCCATAAAGGATGAAATCTGCAGCCAGAAGCTGTTTACTGGCTGAAGGGGGCGGGAAATGGGTGTGTCTAATAGGCAGAGACCCTCGGGTTTGTTTGTGTGTGTGTTTGGACTGCTGTCTCTAAAACTCGTTCTGTGTAAAGGAGAGCAGAAGTCTACCTGACACTTGCTTTCAAGCAAACTAGGAGGCAAAATAAAATTTAAATTGTGAGGTGCCAACATGTAAAGAAAACAATTGTGCATAGATATCATGATATTTACAAGGTAAGTAGAACAGAGCCATTTTTTTGGGCCAAGACAGAACATGTTTATACTGAATTTCGGTTATACTGCAAGTCATATTAAAAAAAAGTTTCTAATCCCAATTTTGGCTGTGTTTTTTGTTTGTTTTTATTTTTTAGTCCTATTGCTGCTAGTCCAAATTCCTATTGCACTTTACAGAAGAGTCTCAATATTTCTGGAATGGAGGTTCAGACACTTTCATATCAAGCAGATTAAGCTCCTGTGAGCGTGCCTGTGCCGGAGATTTCTCTTCCACGGACTATCCGCCAGCTGATCCTCTCCGTTAGTTTTCAGGTCCACTTCCTACATGTGCACAGCCCCTGGGCATATGATGCTGTGGTTTGTAAGAAGGTTATGAAACCCCAAGCAGAGGGACACAGCAAATGGAGCCAGCGCAAGGCGTCGCTTTGGCAGCAAGCGTGACTTGCAAGCAGGGATGACTGTGGCACTTGTAGGCCATGGATGCTCCTGCCCAGGGTCGTGCAGCAGGAACTTGGAACCTGCGTATCCTAGAGCCAAAATGAAAGAAAAAAAGGACCTAAGGCAGCCTTTCAGTGCATCTCCAAAAGAGCACTTGTGGCCAAAGAACTGGGGAATCAGCTCCGGGAAACTGGAGGAGAAAATACGTAGAAAAAAAGCTGGCAAGCTTGATTTACCTGCACAGGTCTCCACGCAGCAACATTTAAGGAATGTTCAATTTCTATCTAATTCTAAAGTAAAAGTTTGTACAACTTAGCTCTCCTCAGTGAAAAAGTATTCTGTAACTTAGCCCTGTGGTACTAGCAATTTAGATTTGGCTGCTAGTGACTTCAGTGGTTATGCTCCACTGTAAGAAAAGACAGAAAGGTGAAAGAAACATTTAAAGGAGTCATAGAGAACTTGAAACTAGCCAGTCTGCCTACCACTTGGACTTTACATAATTTTTAAACATTTCTGAAGTTCCTACATAGAAGATTATACATAGTATATTATCCTTTAATGGCAATAGGTAAAAAAAAGCAGAAAAAAGAAATCCAGGAAATAGAGCTTTCACTGATTTCCAGTAAGATTTTTTTCAGCCAATAGATTTGCTGAGATCAAGAAGGTAAGAATAGATGTTCTGAATACAGTGCATATTTGAAATATATTATTCTCTTTATAGAATCTGAAACATCATTTCAGTGCTGCTGCTTTCTGTCAGAAAGCAGTGGATTTCAAAATAAAATAGTTTTCCAAAGACCATTAAACATCCAAAGGCTGGTGTCTCACACTATTTCAACATTCTCATTTTTATAAAGAGAAAAAAAATATTTGGCAAGTGCGATTATATTCCATTAATGTTTGCAATGTGCAAAACTTCAAGTGAAACTATTTTGTTTTCCTCAAATAAGCAAAGTACCAGAGCACTCCAGCAAAAAGCAGGGACTCTTCATCAGATGAATAGTGGGACAATTTGTTACACTCTATCCTTAACACAGACTATTAATGCTGGCAGCAGAACTTTAGGATCCTTACAGGTGCTCAGGAGGGCTCAGGCTACTGAGAAAACCTGGAATCCCTTGCAAATTTACAGGAGCCTTGCTTCCCATGTTCTGTCTCAGCTAGAAGTTTAATGACTGAGTTTGTGTTTCCCCTTTGCACGGGTTCAAATTGTAGGGTTTTGTGTTCATTTCACTGGGTAAAGTTGCCAGGTAGCTCCCTCACTGACTCGTGCCAGTGACCCATGCCACATGTCACAGCAGAATCAAGCTGGGAACTCTGTAGCTCTCCACTGGATAAGGCAGATGTAAATTTAGTGCTGGTCCCAGATCCTAAGCTGAAGTATCTGCTGACTTTGACATCCACATTTATCATGTCCATCAAGAACACAGAGCCCCTGCATCTCAGTAGCCTCACACTGACTGACATGACAGGAATACCTTGGAAATACCCTTTCCATTTAACTTCTATTTAAACTGATTCCAGTTTTGTGACTGACAATGTGTGAAATGGAGTTGTTGTCACAAGGATTTTAATGACACATAAATATTTTCTGCCATCAAGTAGAGCAGAATCATCCATCATCCAATCATACATCATTACATATTTCCATATGGCTATCACATGGCAGGAAACACATCCTCTAACAACTTGGGCTACCTTTAGATCAGTCAAGGACTGAAAAAAATCCCACCTTAGAGCCCAGACCTAAAACCTGGAGAGCAACCTGAGATTTAAATGCAAGTAAAGGAGTGCAAGCAGATGCAGAAATGTGCCACTTCCTGTATCTCACACATTTTTTACAGAATAGAAGAGAGTTGTGTTTTTAGCAAAATGATATAAAGACTGGTTCAGGTAGATTTGCACCAGTTGTGGTCATAAGTGGCCAACTGTGACCTGCAGGCCCTCCTGAGCTGCTTGGTGGGTGACTTGAGAGAAGGGATCATATGATTGCTCCCCAAGGTGTTTAGTTGAAATCAGCTGGTTTAAGTAGGAGATCTTGACTAACCAAGCGTGTTTGAAATGAAATGAGCTCAGGATGGTCACATAAATGTTCCAGCTTGCAGATCTAACTGGAATGTAGTCTCTGATGTACCACGTTTGGGAGCAAAGCCCCCCAGCCTGGCCTCGCAGGACACAACCGCAACTGGATGAGGACCCAATTTCAGATTCTGGTGAAACAATATTGGTTTGACCAATTTAACAAATGGTTAAATATTCTCAAAGGGGCAATATTTACCAATATAGCTATTGGACTAAAAAACTGGGTCGGCACACCCATATTCCTCCCTGTGCTGAGGATCCAAGTGACTGTAAAGGAACTTGGCTAACAAAACATACCACACTCACGGAATAAGCCCACAGGCCAGTTATGCTTGACAAAAATACTTTTGACAAGGAGGTGTAATTCATTGTTTAGAATCACTGAAATGTATTGTATAACTGTTATTCTCTGGCATTAACCCCAAAGGAGTAGCTGTGCTGCTTATCCAGCTGAAGGCATAAGGCATCCACTATAGATACAAAAGAAGTGAAAAACATGGTCAATGTTTTAATATCTCTATATCACACAGGAATTCCTCACATTTATGTCACATTAGTTTGGTTTTTCTTATCTATATTTTCTATTAGTTTCACTTTCCAAATTTCAATCCATTCAAATAACTTCATCTCAGACCTTGTTTTTCCCTTCAAAAACTCACTGCCATATGGGGGAAACATTAAAATTATTGGATCCAAAGTAAAAACAAAAGCAGCTTAGTGTTGGTGCAAGAGGCTTAAATCAAGACAATTAAACCTAAGTTAAACTGAAAGTAAAAATGACAAATAATTTTGGCCAGATGTAGACCACGCACCAAACAGAAAGTTGTTGTCATGCATGGTGGAAGCATAGAGTCTTCAAAAAGATCGTCATCTTCAGAAATAGTGAAATAAACTTCCAAGAGAAAAATGTGTTCTAAGCAGACGAGAAATCTCTAGCAGGAGTAATTTTGAGAAGAGGCTGCCTTCAAGAGTTTCACCAGGGGATCACTCACTGCCACGCAACCAAGTGATTGCTGACCACTTTGGGAAGAAGGTCATGTGGTGTTTTCAGCATGGACAGGACCCGGGATAATCCTTCTGCAGCCCAGCTTTCCTCTCCTGTTTGTTATTTTAATGCCGTAGTTTATACTTAATGCTGCTGTGAGTGACAGCTACTATGGCAGCCGCCTGTGTATCTCCCAGATAATGACGGCTGGCCTCATTAACCATTGCGGCATTGGGATATTTAGAAGTAGCCTTCAGTTATTCAGTTTTTAATAGAATAGTTGAAAATGAGACTGCTATGCTTGGTGACCATAGTATGAATTCAGTCTTTTCCATGTATAAAAATCTTTTTAGTGTTCATTGACAGGAATAAACCTGGCACCTCAGAAATGCTAAATTTTAGATATTTAATTTGTAATGTTACCTTATTTGCTGATACCAGTCTATGATCCTCTACCACAGCCTTCCATGCTGCTTCCCGAAGACCACTAGGTATTAATTGCTAATATGGATCTGCAAGTTCTAACTGAAATTTTGAAAAGGGTTCCTGTGACAATGAACAACAGAGGAACACAGAGAGGAGGAAAAAAGCCCAACAAACACCAAATCAGTTTGTTGAGCTGCCAGGGCAGGCAGTGAGATGATGGAATAAATGGCCCAAAGTTATAATGAAAGTGGTGGGTAATAATTATTGCTCTCTAATTTGTTAGCCTTATCCAATCTCTTTTACTCTAGCTGTGGATGTTGCCACTGCTGGCAAGACATGGAGGCAAATACCTGCTTCTTCCTATGGCGTCACTGCTTTATTGAAGCTGTGCTGAAAAGTAAAAGACAAAGAAATGTTTGCATCCACACAAATAAATGCGAAGGGCTGGAACATGTCCATACCAAACTGAACCCTCTGGCTTGTGCTGCGTCTGGGGAAGTCTGTCCTCTCCTTTCCTCTTTCATTTCAGAGAGCCCAGCATTTTCTTTTGAACCTTAACTGTGGTGAATACAACTCCTATTACTGATTCCTTTTAAGTAAACCTTTTAAGAGCATATTTATTTGTTCTTCCATGAACTTCTGGTGCGACAAGCCCCAACCTAGATGGATTTTTGCTATATACTGTATATGAACTAGCAGTGCTGCAGCTTTATCTGTATTTGCTCAGGCTGTGAGATTTGAAGTTGAATAAAACTGCAAGAGGGAGTATTTGTCCTTGCTGTCATCTATTTGCTCAAGAACTTTGCTTTTTTTATTAAATTTGTTTCCTACTTAGCCCTCTTTTTTGTTGTTGTTGTTGTTGTTTTGTTTCATTTTGTTACATCAAGCTCTAGGGGTTTTTGTGCACTTGGAGCAATGAAAAGTGTATTTCTGCATCAAAGTACATGGCAGATGGCTTGCTCAGGTTATTTTACCAGCAATTACTTGAAATGTCAGGTATGAGTGGGACAGGAAACAGTGTCCCACACAACAGAACTGAGACTGCAAATTCTGTCCCATTCTGTGCAAGGGGCCTTCACAAACCTGTTGGTAAAACTGTTTCAAAAGACAGAAAGATAGACACAGTAACCTTAAAATAATCCACTGGTCAAGAAAATCTCTGGGGATTTAGTCACATTCTTAATTCCTACATTTGTCTGCTAGTCTTGGTCTATTCAGAAATTTAGTTCTGGATCCAAGATGTCTCTTCCCGCAAAAACCCCCACTTGAAACAGGTAACACTGACAGAAAAGACTTGAGTTTAATAAACCATCATTTTTCTGGTACATTAGTCCATTCTTTGTTTGAACTCTGCCCTCTGGGTGTGGATATTGAGAGAAGGAAGCCTCCCTCTAATTTTTATCCAGTGTTACTACAGTCACCCAGCTTTCTGGGATAAACAGCAAATTTAAGGCCACCCGCTGCTTCTCCATTGCCTTGCCCTCCACCTGCCATGGGGCTGCACTGATCTGGCATCATGCAGCAGGAGAACACGCATGATTTAGCTCTGTTGCTGTCACTACAGCCTGCAGAAGGAGACACAGTAACAGAACATCAGCTTCTTCTCAGCTGTCTTGCTAGCTTTCCTCCAGTGGGCAGAGAAAAGCAGCTTCCAGCAGGAAAGTGGAAGGGGCTCCTTGTGAGAACTTGCAGAAAAAAATAGGAAACAGATCTGATTTGCTTACTGCTCCTTTTTCAAGATCCTAAGCAAGCTGGAGAAGAAATGGCACAACCCTACTGTTTCTTGAGTCCTTGGACTACAAAGGGAGAGGATGGGCCATCCTGGAAGCCTGCTGATCTCCTCAGTAAAATCCCAGAGTAACTAGTTATTGGTGCATGCAATAGGTAGGAACTGAACACAGTCCACCTGCCTTAACCAGCCTCCTGAAAATGAGAAGTTTGCTCACCTTCTGCAACACAGAGGGCAAACAGAGGCTGGACTGTGCATGTGCCTGCCCTGCTGGGATGTCACTTTTCTTCTCAGTTGCACATTTCCCTTCTTCACCCCATGTAGCCAAGTCAGTTTAATTATTTCATACACCTCAACCAAATGTGTAATTGTAAACAAATCAAAAGACAGTCACGGGAAGTTGTGAAAATATCAGGAAGACTGTCTTCTCTTCCTGAACAATTTCCCCCAAAGCAAGGAGAAATTGACTTCATATAATTACTAAAAAAATCCCCAATAAACCCTGAACAAAACCCTGCTCCCCATCCCCCTGAAAAAAAAAAAAACAAAACAACCCCCAACCAAACCACCCACACAAGCCACATCAAGCCTTGAGTTTTGCAGCAGCATCAGCAAAAGAGCAATTGTGCTGAATTGTTTGAAAACAAGGCATTGGCACTATTGAACTCCAGAAGCTGGAATGTGGCATTCTGCCCATCTCACTGCCCAGGCTGGACAGCCTCTCAGGACACCCTGTGGGCTCCTATCTGAAGCAGCCTTTTGCAGTGAAATTGGAAAAACTGTTTGAAGGTAACAGAAAAGGTTCCTGAGTAAGAATAATTAATTCTTACAAAACAAGGTTTTATAAATCCAGTGCATTCTAGAGGACCCTTGCTATCAGCATGCCCACACTACAAGCAGGAGACACAATGTTAGCACACTCACTGATAAATTGTGTAATTACTGTTCTTTTTTTGTTCTTTTCCAAGATTTTTGGCTGCACACTTCCAGAAACTTTGGATCATGCGTATTTAAAAATCTAATGCTAAATCTCTCCAGCAGACTTTTGGTCAAAACTGCCTATCATCCCCTTGCCTCTGCTCCTGCACCCTGTACTTGTGTGTGCTGTGGCCAGCAGGCGATGCTCAAATACCTTGGAGGGAAGGGAGAACTTCAACTGCATTTTCATTGGAAGTCTTGGAATCCTGGCAAGAGGCAAGAATGTGCATCCACCCAGACGTGACAGGCTTCATTTGTAATCTTCTGGTGTATCTGATTAACAAGCAGTTAACTACTCTCATCTCATCAGCAGCAAGTTCCAGATGTTTCACATAAGAAGAAATAGTGCATGATGGCAGGTGTAATCAACTGATAAATTAAGTCTCTCAGTAGTCCCTGAAGTTTTGTGCTTTAATCTCAAGTGTCACACACTTACGTAGGCACGTGTACCCGAAGTCATTCTAAAAGGTAACAGGAGAAGTATTTCATGATCTTTTGACGAATATATATTTATGGAGATATGGAAGTAAATAGATCTCTAGTGTCTGACATAAGGAGAAACAGCAGGGTACTGAGAATAAAAAATTAAATTAGAGGTGAATTGTAGGAAGAAGCATCTCTGCAACAAGACAAGAACATCTCTGCACAAGTAATCTCCCTTCCTTTAAGGAAATACATAGCTGTGATGGGCTGTTGGAGCTGAGATACAGCTGCCCCCAGAAATGAAGGTGGTGTCCAAACTGGTAAAGATGCCCAAACAGAAAGAGGATGACCTGTAACTTCATGGCAAAACCTCACGGACATGTGTGTCCCACACCAGCTAAGCCTACTAAAGTTCTTGCTCAATTCCTGGAGCAGGAACACTAAACCAAACACTCTGCTACACCAAACAGTGCATTAACATTCAACTAAAAAAAAACAAAACCAAAAATAAAACCAAAACCAAAACAAACGAACAAAACCCCCCCCATCAAAAACATACCATAAACTCCCATATCATGCCTGCAAAGTATGAGTTGAACTAAGGATTCCTTCCAGACTGAATGTGGCAGAAATGGCCACTCTTTTTCAGACTCTGAACAGTAAGTTTTAAAATTATTTATCAGCCACTGAAAAATTGACACTTCTCTGAAGTGTTTGGTCCAAATTTGCCCTGTCTTCCTGCAGCTCAGCAATTTGTCCTACCTCTTAACTCTCCTACTAATTTACACTTTCTCAGACATTCATGCTGTAACTGCAAGAAAATAGTGGGCAATACAGTAAGATTTTGGAAAAGCTCAGTATTTTGAAAGTTTAGACAAAAAAAGCGGGCCTCCCAAGAGATCTGAAAAACAGGTAACAGTACACAGTAGAATGCTTACATGCCCTAACACACACCAGAAGCCTAAATTCTAGAAAAACATTTAAAATTATCTGAGGCAGTAATGTGTTACAAGGGCAAAAACAACTTTAGAACAGCTCTTCTGTAAAATCTGTGATGTAATAAACTTTTTGAATTGTCTCAAGCAGTCCACATTGAAAGTTTAAATTTCGAAACACCTGCAATTATTACAAGGCAAGGCTGCTTGAAAAGCTGTGCATGCAGCACGTTCAGATTCCAAAAGATAGTGACACTTTTCACAGACTACCTTGAAAGTTGGAAATAAAATACTTGAGAGGCTGCCATGACCTGTCTACTGGTCTGTAGAAAAAAAAAAAACAGGAAAATACACCCATCAGTTTCAGACCCACATACATACCATAATATGTAACTCCTCTAACCTGAGGCTTCATCTAACTTCTATTAACCTGATTTTTAAATTGTAAAAACATCAAAAAAATTCTTCTTTGAATTTGAATTTCAATAGCAAGCAATTGATTCATGTTGCTCAAACTAAGTATCCTTATTTGTGTAAAAACTACTGATCATTTCAGACAATGACAATACAGTAGGTGATCACAAAACCAGGGATATGAAGACTATTCAATTTTATACTTTCAAACATTTGAATCGAGAGTCACACTACAGTTCACTGCAGTAATATAGAGCAAACACGTACCATACTCACCCTTTTCCCGTTTTGAACATAAAGCCTGGAAGATTCACCTAAAATCAGCATTTCCTAATGACTACATGTTGGCAGGGGCACAAGAACAAACCTGTTAACATCTGAGCAGAGCTGGGTCTGGCAACAGGCAAAGCACGAGTGTGGTTCATCTGGGAAGGGTTGTGGAGCACTGCCTATTGTGGGAATGCTTCCTGAAGCCTTGATGTGCCAACTTTTGGGAGGTTAATAATGACAGGTTACCTTAACCAAGGATATTTTTATTGGGTCCAATATTCAAACATCATCAACTGAAGGTCCCTTAGAAAAGTAAACTGGTAAGAATAAAACCCCCCCAGCCTTATGAATGGCAATTGGTACAAGAAGTTCATTTTTAAATAAAATTTTACCGGCCAAATTGTGTTATGAGTCTAAACAAGGTTTGAACAAAATACTCCATTTCCAAAAAAAGGCAAATATAGGTTTAATGCCAGTCATCCAAAATTGACATTAGTCTTTTAATATAAGGCAAAAATAGTAATTTTCTTTTATTTTTTAACCTACATTAAGTACAGTCAGCAATACCTGCTCTATAGAATATGCATCATTGAGATCTACAAGCAAGATCAGCAGAGAATGCTGACTCATGCATTGTAAGATCTTCTCAACACAGTGACAACTCCATAGCAGTCTCTGGAAACCTCTCTGGGTTAAGGACTGGATTAATGCTGCAGAGTGGTTTTGTTAAATGTGTGTATAATTTGGTTCTCATGCGCCACAGTCACGTGTCCATGTTATAGCCATTTACCACAAATAATAATTCCTGCAGATCTAAATGTGTGTCAATATACATTAAACCATAGAAAATGCCATAAAATACTCTATGCAATCTTTAAGCATCTGTCTTCATTATAATTGTATTTACATATTTTTATGAACTTTTAATATGTAATAAATCAATGAAGACATTTTTACAACGTTTATTAGATTATGAATTTATAAATTCAAGGACTCAGAGGCACATAGTTTAAAAGGCCAAGAACACCAAAACTAATTAAGTCACAGAAATCAGAATATTTATGGACGTAACACCAGTAAAAAATAAAAATCATGTCCAGACTAAAAGCAACACTTCTTAAGAGTCATCCTTCAAAGTTAGCATAATAAAAAGTTCTCATTTCCCTCAAAGAAAAATAATTCATCCCACCTACCAAGCTAGAAAAACCTATTTACAGTTGTACTTTGATCAGAAGTATCATTAAGTTGTGTAATACAGCCACTTCTATTCTGCCATTAGAATTTAACATTTCTTTTAAAGTATAGTTGTATTTACAAATGCATAAATATCGTATCTCTGATCTTCATTAAGGTTTGAATGAAAACAGGTTGTTAAGTCACAATACAAACGTTAGTGGAAAAGTAGGTGCATTTCAGTATCATTCTCAAAGAATAAGAAGCCAATACTTCTGATAAAGCTTGAGTTCATCAACGAGACCAGGTTTTTAAATTACATTAATGAAGACTAAACCTCTTCTGTGTTAACTCTTTACATTGGTTTCTTCAGTCGACTTTCACAACACTGTATATTTTGGTTACAAACCAAAAGCATGCAAAGAATCCAATTGTCCCTAAAAAAGAAAAGAAAATACATATTAGAACACTGACACAGGAGTCATTAATTTCTGTCTGTAGCTTACAAGCCAGGATGTATGTATACATGATCTGCTGTCCCTAGCCTTCAGAACATCAATCAGATCAGATAATGGAAAGTTACAGACAGTACCTGGTCCTTAAAGGCATTAACTACTCTATAACCTATCTCATTATTTCCAGGAACATGGCTCATGTGGAAGGATCTAGTTGTAAGATGTTTCTGTATGATTTGTCTAACACATTTGTTCTTGTTGTTTCAGTATGCTGCAGTCCCACTCCTTCACACTGCTCCATTTCACCCTTTCTCAGTGACTACTCACACACACTTTATGTGATCTGCTCAGCTGCTGGAATATTGTTATTACGTTTAATAAACATAGTAACAGCATCAGAGTTCCCATTACTTAGCAATACTTTAAGGTCTTGGAAAACTACAGCACTGCCTTTATTTCTCCATAGACTGAGTTAATACAAATTTCGAACCACAGTGTTGTTTCTACACAATTTGTATCCTACTGAAAACGTGTTCCATACCTTAAAAATAAACACTTCTAAAATACTTAAGACAGTCAAAAGCTACACACAGATTTGAACTAAAATTGAAGGATGAAGACCATTTCCCTGATAACTTATCATCCCTCTAGCAGAATAAAAACAGTTTCATCTCTTCTCTTTGTGCAACTCCAAAAGAAACTTTTAACAAAAATATTATTTTGAATGTGAAATAGTTAGTATAGTTGGGCTTTGTTAATCTAACTGGATTACATCAAAATTCAGTCTCAAACAAAATGTTATTGGATTAAACAGCAGCTCAGAACACCTGTTACAGGAACCTTAATTTCCCACAAAAACTAGCACAGGAAAAAAGCCCTGAAGATTATCCGATTTTTACCTAAGTACCTCTTCTAAAATCATATCCTTAACTTACACAAGTGTCAAGGAAGTTCTTCAGAGAAAAAAAGCTTCCTTTGTTTTAGATGTGGTAAGAGGGACAACAAAAGTTGTGTAGTAACTTGTTCTCCATAAAAGCTTGTAAGTAACCATGAATGATATCATGGCCTTTTTTTTTTCACTTTACGCTTGCTAAACTACTGATGTTTAAGTGACTCATTTACTATGATACGTAGTTATGATCCCAGCTGTGAATCAAAGATTTGTCATGTAGCTCCCGGTACTCTGCCTGCTGAGTCTGATCAATGACCTGGAATGCAGTACGGATGCAAGTGCCTCAAGCATGTGTTACACCGACATAGCAGCAGGGCACCGGCAAAACCCTTCCTCCCGATCCTGACAATTTCTCACAGATGAGTAAGCAACAGCAAAATAGTTTTCATACAACAATTATGACTTTTTTCTTTTTGGTTTTATCATCCTGACATGGGAAGTCAGTTGCCTTTGGGAGCAGTTTTTTCCAAATTACTAGTATGTTCTTTTGTTTAAAAAAAATGGAAAAGAATTGCCCGTCCCTTATCTCAGAGCACTTCAGTAAATCTCAGAGAACTGAACATAATCTGCTGTTACATTCTTATCACTCTAAATGGACAAAATTTTTCAGACAAAATTCTTCTTAAATCTTAAGAAACAGGATTATTTCCCCAAATTAAAAGGTAATTTGCACTTAATCTTGTGTGAAGTAGATTAAAAAAAAATCATTAAGCACAAAGTGTTATACAATTCCGCATGATTAACTTCACATGTATCCTCCCCTGATTTCAACACAGAAACTGGAGATTTAAAAAAACCAAAACCATACAGACTTTGAAAACCTAGTTCTAGTTGCCCACAACAACTTGCATTTCCACTGTCCCAATTACAAACAAATGACTGCCACAAAAAGCAACCAAAAGGGGCTGAGAGTAAACACCTCTTCTTTGCATGCTTGTGAACTTAGCCCAAAAATTTGCTGGCAGGTGCTGCACAGCCACTTGGTCAGCTAAAAGTGAACATGTGAGCACAAGAAAAAGGGGATGCAGTGGACACATCTTAATGCCTCTAGACAATGTGACATGACTGACTTGAAAGAATAAGGGTAAAACATGGAAATTCTACGGGTATCTGAGATGCAAAAAGGCAGCTACACCAAGTCTCAGCACAGAAAATTACTGTAAATCCCCTTTATCTTGAATGAATCTGCTCCAGAATTACTGCATGAAGCCAAAGTAAACAGAGTAAACAAAAGAGACAGGGTAAACACAATTCTGTTTTTTAGCAGAACTGTTTACTATTCCAGGCAGACTTGCTGAACATCTGTTGGAAAACCCTGTGAAACTAAATTAATTGACCTTACATTTATGTAAGGCCTTATTATCTTTCACACTACTTTGTGGGTTTGCACTGCATTTAAAAACTGATCTGCATACAGCAGTACACATTCGTTTCTAGTTGAACAATGACACATCCCAGGATTTTTTAGTGGAATGAAACTATCAGTACACCCAGACCAGAAGTACAGGTTAAGAGAAAAGCAGCGTAAGAAAGAAGAAAAAGTGAGCAAGGGAGGCAGAATCTCTGATCTATGCATTCAGAATGACTTGTAAACTGGTACAGAAATGTGAATAAAAGTAGAGATGTATAAATTACAAACTGTGTGCAAGCAATGCCAAAATACATTAGACTGACTTAAAGGACAGAAGATAAAACTGACCACTTTTGGGACACAGCTTGATCACTTTTCAATGAGATTATATAACGCACTCAAGTCGCATTTCTTCCTTTTAACACACAATGACCCAAGAAAATCCTCGCAGGCCACTGCTCCTGTTCATCATTTGTTCATCATCATCTGCATTCAGTCATAGCGCGCAAAGAGCTTCAATATTTCCTTAGCTGAAGTGGAAATTTCTTAAAATGAACACCATTCTTAGTTCTTTCCCCTTTTTCACTATTTTTGTTCTCCTATGTTTTGTGGAAATGAAAATTCTACTTAACAGTCATAGTGAGATTTGTATTAAAGTCTAGGAGGCCTCAAAAGATACTGTCTATACATAAATACATATACAAGCCTTTGGAATCATTAAAAGTCATCACCAACATGAAGCCTGAAATTATTTAAACCACTGATCAGTTCAAAGCAGTTTCAAAAGTACTGCTCTGTAAGGTAGAGTATACAAGGATAGACTGCATTCTGCTGGAGCAGAATTTTGAAGATTTTTTTGAGGAGTTGGTGGTTGCTGCCTTCTTGCATCAGTTTGAAAAGAGACTTCTTGCATTTTCAGTCATTTTTTCACCCTAAACAAGGGCTATTTCTGTCTGAGCGAAGACTACAATGGAAGATTTTTGATCTCATCTCAGCTACTGAAGAGGAAATTGAAATGCAGCACCCTAAGACAGATGATTTTTCCAAATGCTCACAACTGAAGATTACAAGCTTCTGACAAGACTGATACAAAAAATGTTTGAGAAATTCTCTCTGCTTCCCATACCACTTCAACAGAACTGGGATAAAAGGAAATACATTCTGGAAGAGAACAAATTAATAAAAAAAGGCATTCTTTGTCAACTTTTACTCCTTGCTCTTCCTTATAGCTATTCCATAAAATCTGCAGTTTTTATTTTGACACTGTGACTTTATACTTGGTTGTGTGTGATTTGAAGTATGCTTCTGCAGAGAAAACAAATTACAACTGAGTTTGTCATATGGTTATCATATGAATGAAATCTGGAAAAGTATTTGTCACTTATTTGTAGACGTAATTATAGGCCACACTTCAAATTATCAGTAGTTTTGCCTCGTCCTCATTTTCTCTTTTATTAAATTTGTAATCATATAGTTGCAATACGCTACACCTGGAAAAAAAATCAAAGGCATCATAAATTTACAACTCTGTAACAAGATCAGTTTTCCCAAGGATTCTACTGTGCAAAACTAAAGGCAGATTTAAAATTCAGAATTCAGGTTCAATACACTTACCTGTGAAAAGGAAGAAGATCAAAACCATAATCATGGTATAACCAAAATATAAAATGGTGCTAGCTGTTCCTGTGATTTGCAGTTTAGAAAAGAAATAATGTATTGCATATATTAGGAAATAAACTGCAGTGAAGCCACTAGTGAGAAATGAACGCCACTGCCAGTGATAGTCCTAGAAGGAGTGAGGAAAAAATACAAACGTGTGAGCAATACTGCATACACCTCTAGCCCACTGACCCTACTAGTGAATGCAGAGCTACTTTCTCTATTATGACTTGATCCAAAAGTAAGTTTTTGTAGGGTTTTTTTAATCTAGAGGGAGAACTATATATAATCAATACTGCTTTAATTACACCATTCAAAGTTAGAGATGAGTAACCTAAAGATCAGTAGCAAATACACAAAATACTAAAACCCCAAATAAGCCAGATGTACTTATTTCTAGCCATAGAGATTTTTTCCCCAAGGCCAGGCATGTCCAAAATGCACTCTGATTGAACAAAATTAATGGATTAATTTAGTACCTTCAGAAAACAAGGAGTGAGAATCTAAGTGATATCTGACTCAGCAATACACAGTGCAGGGTTTTAATATTACTTACAAGTTTTGCCAAAAGTAGCCTGCTTCACTTTTTAAAAACATGGTTTAAGTACATCTCATCTAGCACTAATGTTCATGTTGAATTCTGGAATACTTATTTTCAATTACAGAAGCATTAAAATTTTTTTAAGCATTCTTAGAACATTACCAAGTTTGAAAACAGAGGAAATATTTCCTACCTCCGCACATAGATGGAAGTAGCAGAGCAATATTGTAGCCTCAGAACATGTAATAACCAAAATAATGAATACCAGAAACAGGAAGCCAAACATGTAATACATCTGGTGGGACCTATAAAAGGGAGTTTAAAAAAATTAAAATGGCCATTGTGCTATTATTATTTCTTCATATGTAGTAACATCACCTTCACCTTAAGTATTTTCCCTTCCTATTGAATACTGTCAATTGTATAGCCATACAATCTACTAATTTATTTTCTAACTAAAGAATAGGAACCTTGGCAGCTCAGTCTGAGAACACTGAGAAAGCAAGGCCAAAGTATGACCCTGGTTGGGATTTTAGAGAAAGAAATGACTAAACATAATGGTGAAATTACAGTTCCAGTGAAGTCAGCGTGACCTCTTCCACCGACTTCAGTGGGACCTGGTTTTCACCTCACATTTCAATCAAAGGGGCAGAGCTCCAAAATAACAAGAAATGTCAAATTCTGTAGCTGTCTGTGTTGGGTAGAGGCACCTATTCAAGGTTCAGAAACAGTTTAACAAGACCCAATAACTAAATTTTGCCAGAAGGAAGACAAATTGCTCACAGTAGATTAGTTTGTCAGTGAGCTCACATCGAAATTCACTTAATACTGGACTAGTCTACAGTGCTTTACTTTTTAAAATAATCGCTCTTGTTTTTTTTTTTTTTTAATAAAGATTTCACAAGAACTTGTTCTTGGTTCTTTGTTTTCCTCCCAAGAGTAGTAATACTTTTTTAGCCTAATAACAACTACCAAAAAATCTCAAGTTTATTAAAATAAATTCTACTACTGTCAACTTATATGCCATATATGAGCTTCAGAGCCACTTCCACATGAAGTCAGAAGAGTAGCATGAGAAAACAACAAACTATCTGAAGGTAGTTCAGCTGCAAATTGCTAAGCATATCACAGCCACCTCTCTGCACATCCCAACAAGCACTGAGTATCTTAAAAACAACAAAATATTAAAAAGATGTTAACATTTAAATTTTATTGAACTAGTATTATGGTAACCCTGCATCCTCAAAAAATCTAGCAAAGCATCCTGAAGAAAAACTTTTGCAAAGAAATTACCACTTTTTATGACAGAGAAAATTCAATTTATTATGAACTTACCAAATACTATTGAGAATAAAGAACAACTGTATAAAGATACATCCAAAAGGAAGAATCCCTCCCATGATGATGCCAGGTAAAGGTTTTGTATAGAACGATTGCTCAGGAATCTGACGTGGAATTTGGTTTGTGCGAACAGGGTGTTCAATAGCCTTTAAATGAAAACAACAAACAAATCAATAAATGTCAAACCTTTTTGCTTCCTTTTTGTAATGAGTGGTGGCAAAAAGTCTACTCTTTGTTTTGAGCATGTGCATACCCAGCTACACTGCATTTGCTTTTGCTCCCAGCTCAGTTACTGACACTTGGCAAACTCGCTAAAAGACAGCTCTTACTGAAAACATAGTGACAGATATTTTGGACTTCCCTTTTAATGTTTGCCTGTCTATCATCTGTTACGGAGCCTGAGCTGATTTACCACTTTTTTCAGCTGGGGTTGTGGTGGTGCAGACTCCTTCTTTCATCTTCTAAAAATTCCAGCATGTTGTTTTTCAGGATTTACTTCAAGAATTGCACTAGGATAAACTTACTGAAAGGACTCAATCTGGCGATTTAATCCTAATGTAAGGCAAGCATGGATCGGCATGGTGGGAGAAAACAATGTATGGCATTGTAAGATACATGCATACTTTGCATCTTTCCCCTTTCATAAAGATTACATCAAACACATCAATAGATACTTCCTTTCTGATTTGATTTTCAAGTTTTTGTGGCACCTACCACACTGTCTTATTAGCTTATCAAATCTTCCTTCCTAAATAGAAGATGTACACACCTGTACAATGCAGGGGAACTTGATGGAATTTCAACATGGTTATCAGAAAAAACCTATTGAATTCTGGTTAAGAAAAATAGAGTAGCTACACAATTGACTTAAAAAGTGTCTACTAAAGCAATATTCTCTGAAGGTATTACAGGACATCTACAGAGAGATGGAACCCTGTGTTCCTACACAGGAGAAAACCCACAATTGTATCTGCACTTATAGAAATTTATTTGAGGGGGATATAGTAAACTGTTTTTTAAGGAAAAAAAAAAAAAAAAGAACCAATCTCATTATTTAATGATTTGGTCACCAAATCATGAAATGTTTGGTCACAAGGAGCCCTCACAAAAATATGTAAAATTGATTGGTTTAGGAATAAATCACAATTAATGTCTGCCAAGCAGAGAACCATTTACAGAACACTTATGCAAACAGATTTCACAGAATTCCAGCAATTTGATTAGGAAACATCCTCAACATAGCAGGCAGACAGAAATACGTGATAAAACCCAGAAATGCATAATTTGCTTTACCTTATGCTTGGTCAAGTACTTGTTTTAGTATACAAAATAGATGCTAATTAAAATAAAAATGCTCAAATCACTGATGTATCTGTGGTAGTCACTCAAACACAATGGTAACCCAAATTGCTGCAGAGAAGTATCACTGCCACCAACCATGTGCCAGCCTTGGAGACTGGTTATCTAATGCAGCTCTGAAGTAACTGAACAGAACTGGAGCCAACAGTGCAACTAGCTTACATACTACCTCAGTTATGGCCTATACAGAGGAAAATATTTCTGTGTGTTTAAGTATGTATACACTTAAGAAACCAACTTCTCAGAAACACTTACATTTTTCTTAAACCCAAAATAGGCACCGATAAACGTCAGCGGTACAGATATGCAAAACCAGAGTGCCAAAATAGCAACCAAGGTACCAAACGGAATAGCTGCTGAAGAGCCTTCTCCCCAGAGAATGAGGTTCATGATAAAAAAATCCGCAAACACAATTCTGAAAAACACACAGCACTCTTAGAGCACAGAAATACTTCTTAACATTTACTAATGTTGACAAAACAATGGCACTGTTTCAAGATTTTAGCACGAATCTCTGCTGAAACCAAATGACACACGCAAAATATGAAAACAAAGAGGTCAGACAAGCAATTCTTTGTTAATCTAGTGGGACTGAACTCCAGCAGGCGCTGACGTTCCAGCTAAGCTATTTCAAATATATGCTTGTCTTAACTATTCTTCAGGGTAAGACTGCTTGCTGTGATTAAGTGGAAAAATTATCAGAGTGGTTATACATTATATGACACTATATAAGACTGCGGTGTGGTCAGAGAAACAGTTCAGAGAATAAAAGAAAACAATGAAAAAGTGGGCCTAAAACTTACTACTATCATAATGCTTTTTCCTAATCAATCTTTTCATGTGGTGAGAGTAAACAAATGCTTACAAAAAAAAAAAAATCTAAGGATGATATGCCACTAACATACTCATCTTCGTCAAAAGCACCATGATACTCTTGTAGCTTCCAAACTCAAGGGACAGTGTAAGATTTATTTGTATAGCTGAAACTCAAAAAATTAGCTATGCATATCAGAGAAGCAATTTAATTCTCTTAATCGTGGCAATATTCTCAACTTACCCAGGACAAAGGAATGATGTCAGCAGGACATTTGTTTTCCATTTCTCACCTCCAAATGCTGTATATTAAAACATTTGACAGACATTAAAACATGCATTAAACTCAACTATTAATTTTCCAGTCCATTTACCTGTTATACTTAGCCTGCAAATACTCAAATAATGTGCTATCATGCCCAAATTCAAAACAGTCAACTAAATATTCAGTAATAAAATTAGATTTTCTTATCCTATTGCTTAACCACGGAACTTCAAAGCAAAATGTCTCAGACCAAGTTCAGGAAAGGTACCCAGCTAAAACTGTGTCTCTGACCACTTTATCTACTAAATGGAGGGAGCAGATTTGCAGTATTTCTAAGTCTTTAACAGTATTTTAAACCTGGAATGATTAAGAAATTTAAGCTCCTTCTAGCATTTCACTGCAGATTTCAGTAGGTTAAGATACATAAATATGTGAAAACCAAGCTTAACAGTTTTCTTGAAATAATTCTTGCCTATGAATCTTCCAGGAGAGTCAGAACTAACACGCTTACAGAAGTAGTGATGTTTTCTTGAGTCTTAACAGCATTAAGCAGTGGTGATACCAAAAGACTAAAGATAGCTTTATTAAGAAAATCTTTATGAATTTGCACTATACTGATAAAAATTCTAGTCAGTATACTTTCAAATGAAAATATCCTGCTGGAGTGCAGTGAAGCTGATAATTTCATCTGAGTACTGCCATAATGACATGCTTCTTTATTTCAAGAGTCAGAAGTGATTATGATTAGAGTGATTTTAATTAAGTTTCTATTTCTTCATAAAAACTTGGTTGAACGTGACAGCAGTTACTAGGATTAACCATTTAATTTCAACTCAGGTTTCTCTTTTTAAATGTAATTTCAAAAAAACCCCAACTTTCAAAACTGGATATACATTTCAGTTGCATTTCACTTTAAGTCTCACATTACTTTATTTGTATACTATGAAAAACCCCATTCATGTTTACATGCTCTATAGAGGGTATAAACCACTTCCTGTTACAACAAAAATATCTCTGGATCAGTCATTCACTGTCTTAGTAGTTAAACACAACATTCAAGTATCAACTAAGTGATTCTCAGAAAGTGAAATATGAAATTTTATCATTAATAAATACATCTCAGCCAAAGACACAGGATTCAATTTATCATCAATACACTTCAAAACACACAGCATACACCAAAATATAAAGAAAAATTCTGTCCTCAATTATGCTCTTAGTACTAACATTTCCTTCTATTTAAGTCTAACTGGCTTGAATATTAGGAATACTTCGCTATCGCATCACCACCACTGTATAAAAACTCCCTACAAGATACAAACTCACTTTTCCTACTCATCTTCCCCACATGAAAATTACAAAATGGTTAGAAGAAAGAACTCCAATAGAACTCCAACTTCAGCCAGGCTGAAGTTCTGAAATAAACTTCTCCTCTAGCCCCCTATATTCATAACTAAAGAGTCCAAAAGATCCACCTCTCTCAGTTAAAAAACCTCTCACCTTGAGTAAGGTAATTAAAACAAGCTGTATGTGGAATGCCATGCTTCACCTTAAAATACATCAGAGGATATGGGATAAACCATTTGAGGCTGGTAGACGGACAGGTCTTGAAACAGTAACTGGGATCAGTGAGGGAAAACAGTATCAACTGACTCTGCCAAGGGTCCAAACACCACAGGGCTGGTTTCTTCAACTACAGAACACCTAACAATCCTTCTCCCCGTGCTCCAGCCACAGTCCAGTAAGCATTATTCTCCAAAATACCTGGCAGCTAGCTAAGAAAAGAGGTCACAAATCTCAGGCATGCAAGAACTAAAGTTCCTGATTTGGGTGTGCAGATGTGTGTTACCAAGCAACATCCATGACTAAAATTAAATGCAGGTTTACACTGTCCCTGCAGTGACAAGAAACAGAAGCAGAAAACCATCTGACGTCAAGATGTAATGACCTTAGTACTATTTAATTTCACAAATACACAGCAGTAAGAGTAATTCAGTGTCCTTAGGCATGATTACATCAGAACCAGTGTAACTATGTTAAGTGTTCTATATATATATTCTGTTGTTAAGGTAAGTACATTTCTCCAAGTTGCCCTGAGAGAAGCTACAAACAGTGCAGCAAAATAAAAATCAGATTGTAATGATAATTTACATTAATGAACTTAAGACTTGTCATTTTTAGTAACTATTACTCACATTTGTAGAATCTGGCAGCAACATAACCAGCTGGAGTTCCAAGCAGTACCCACAAAACTACAGCACAGGTCATTAGAGCTCCCCTGTTAGCAGGTGACAAAAATCCCAGGCAAGCAAAAACTGTGAAGCAGAGATGCATAATTTCAGAAAATATGTTAGAAATCTTAAGACTGTATGTTTGACTTAAAGCCAGTACATCAGTTATCTTAAAATCTGCGCGTACTAAGTTGCATGGCTACTACATCAGCTCAGCTGTTTCTAATGACTTATGAAATTTTTAGGAAAAAAAATACTGTTTATTTTACTAGCACCATGCAGTTATCAGTGAAAAATCACATACAGTCAACTAAATCCTCCCCACTTTACTTACATAGGGTAACAAAAGTCATTATTAGGATTTGTGTGCCAGAGCCTAGAAAAACTGACAACAGCATTCCTTTTCTTGGAGGCCTGAAAATATCACCATGAACCAGTTTCCAGCCAAATTCTTCTTGAGCATCTTCCTGTTAAAGAAATACATCTATCTTAATACAGTAGATTGCAACTTAAATAGCCTGTTACAGCAACACATTTAACTGAAAAAGTTACATTGCAAATAAATTTCAGGAGCTACAGTTTTGACTTACAGTGGAATCCATCTGATTGTATCTTGCAATATCTTTATGCAGTGTCCTCAACATAATCATAGCTACCATTCCAGACAGAAAGAGGACAATCACCAGTGAATTCATAATACTGAAAAGGAAAAAAAAAAAAGAAAATAAATTAAAATCATCATTCAAACTGCAATGTAAACATTTCAATATAATAAACTTTCCTCTTACCTAAACCACTGGATGTGAGTGTGAGGCATGGATTCCAAAATATAATCCCATCTTGAAGCCCACCTGATAGTTTTTTCTTCCTGAAAGAGTAAACACATGAACTTCAGATACAGTCAGTATCCAATTCTTACATTTAAAAGCTGATTTCATGCAAAGCAATCTTAAATCTTGTGACTAATTGAAATTCCAAGTTCCATGCCTTACAGGGAATAGTTTAATAATAGCTACCTAGAGCAAACATAAGATTTGATCATAGAATCTACAACCAAGTATTTTCTGAATTTGAGCACCTATGTCCTCTTAGGTCATCTGGAATGGACTAGCAGAATGAAAGAACCTGGATTATTTAGCACATGTAAGTCCATATATCGAGAAACTAAGCTATGCTACAGTCTCCAGCATAATACTTCACTCTCTAGATCATGCTATGTCCAAACTATCCTTTGCTTTCATACAGCCTCATTTCAGTCAACTACCAATCCCATTACAAGCAGCTTTTACTGCAGGACAGGTGGGGAGATGATACTACAGGACTTACACTGTTAATAGAGGGAAGCAAATTATTCCTCCAGGCATTTCAACAGATTAAACTTATTCAAAATGAACATTCACTGATCAGAAACACTTCAAGAAGAACATTTCTTGGTTTTATTTTGCAGAATAAACAGGAAAAAAAGGAATAGACAGTGCTAATCAAGGTGAGGATGGCTATTAAACAAATCATAAACACTACTACCAACTAATAAAATTGGCTAGGTGTCTGACAGGCTGTTATTTTAGTAATTTATAACACACAAGACCAAGAGTGCTTTCCAGTAAAGCCAGGTTTTGAAAAAATCCAGTGGGTTAAAAATTTAGTCAAGATCATATATCTAGTTCACTGAGATAAAAAACCCCATGTCTCAAAGCAAGCAATGAATTTCTAAACCAGTATCAATGCCTCTAGGACAGAACTGCATTCTTCCTCATACCTAAACTGCCTTCTTTTTTTTTTGGTCTTCCTGAGATGACCTGGTCTGCCAACCCAACTGAAATTTAGAAGACCACCTCCAATTGATGTAAAACTGTGCACAAGACAGTTGCAGACACACAGCTGGGCATGCCATTTTTAAGGACAAACAATAAATATGAAGCTGAGGTCACTCTTAATTACTAATTTTTAACAGGTTTCCAGAAATACTTGCTTTTCGGTATACAAATTCATTTCGGCACCATAACTGATATAATTTCTCAAAAGTAATTATGTAGTATACACATAATAGAATCCCTCCCTTCTTACACTATTTATTGTATTTTGAACTCAGAGTAACATGGAAACAGTTTAGGAAAGAGTAGGAAACTTTGATAAATAGTTTGTCCAGCAAACTCCATTTACAGAAAAACAAAACTAAGTCAAACCTCCCTCTCTTGTTTGTCAGCAGAATGAGAAATATTCAGCTATCACAGTTGCCTAATATACCGCTCCTCTGCTTTTAAATAGTAAGTAGATCAGGAGAACAAAGACTATCAGCTTCCTACTCTTTTGCAGGTTTCCATGCAGGAATACCTTGGAGAGAAGGCAGCTTTTGCAGGAGGAGGACAGAAAATGATCACCTTCAACCTACCTATAGCAGTAATTTGCTGAAACACAATTTCTCAGACTTAAGAACTTGGATTGAAAAATAATCTACCAGACAACCTAGGCAGATGTGGAAAGTGTGACTCTTTTAAAAACCACGTGTTTCACATCCACTCTGTGTATTGGTATGCAACAGTGTAACGTATGTGGTTAAATCACAAGCCACCTCTGACATTCCAGCTCAAACAAAGTTTTAAAACTACAAATTTACTATTCTCATTTTAATTGTCCATCTTTATAATTCAGAGTATTAACGCATGATTTTAAGAGGTAACTACCACAGAAATCTTAGTACTCACATGAAAAGTAACTGAGTATGTGTATGCAATTTTGACTTCTCCACTAGCCTTATTGCTTATATCCATAGGTACTCCTGAGCAATCAGGGTTGTCTGGATGAGTATGCTTGTAACTGCAGGGAGAAAAGACACAGAATGAAAGCCACTTCACTGACAACATTCTTAAGAAAGAATTCATACATCTTAGAAAAGCATACCAAGGATTCTTATATAAGAATTGTACTTAATGTCTCATAAATTTCAGAACTTATAAAGAACTTACCCTAAGTTCAGGATTTTTAGAAACTTGAACTTCTTAACCAAGACTCATCTCTTCTAAAAAGAGGACAGTCTCTAAAGCAGCATATCAAAAATCAAAGAAGCCTTAGTATTGCTATGAATCTCCAAAATATTTTAAAAGTTACACCTCAAGAATTACTAACTTCTGTCAAAAAAAAAACTTTCAGCTGAACCAACAATGCAACAAGCTCAGTTATACCATGAAAGACAAGATGCTAAGAAATAATACAACAGACACAAAAAAGGCTTTGTGCAAAAGCCACACAGACACCAGAACAACTGATGAGTGTATCTGTGAAATCTTCCTATTCAAATCCTGATTGTTGATGACATCAAATCTCCAGTCAAGCCTGCAGCAGGCACTGGTGCCTTACTCTGATAAAGAACAGAATATTCCCTGGTAGGGAAATTAGGATTCTTTATGCATGCACCATACACTCATCACACCCCACAAACACTTATTTCATCTTTTCTTGGTCCAAGTAGGAAAAAGTGCACCAAGAACAAAATGACACAAGACTGTCCTAATTACACTACATCAATCACCCCAAGAGGTAATCTACAGGTCACATATCTGAAAGCATTTCTGACTAGCAGCAGGGTCCCAGATCAAAGCAAGTGTCTTGGGATGGATCGCTTTTTGATGACAAGTTACTTTCAACTACTAACCTTTTTGGCTCAAGTTTAGCAGCAACTAGTCTTGCTCCCAGAGCTTCATTTTCCACAACATGGTAATATATTTTTATGTCAACATGGTTGAAAATATAAAAGGTATCTTTTTCATGAAATTCTGACTGCAATGACAAAAGGTTATATTAAGCAATCAAAAAATATAGACATCTCAAAGCCTTACACAGAAGCCTGCATAACAGAATTTTAGACTGCATACAGTTTTTCTGTCATGAAGTTCTCCTAAAATATGAATGTGAGATACTGGGAATTATGAAGGCTTGTAAGCGTCTTCTTCCATTAAAAACACAAGTTAGAAAAGTTAATGCTAAGAACAGTCTAGTACAATTGAAAAGTAGAAAAATTATTATAAAATATTTAATATATACTTATTAATAAATTTCTCTAACTGAAGATGTCTTATTTTATTTAAGTAGTAAACTGAATAGATAACTATGTGACAACTTTTGTTATCAGAAGCATTTCATAAACATCAGATATTTTAAAACAATGAGTATATTTTTCAGAAATTAAACAGTACCTCCCAAGATAAATAATGCAAATAAATGCTCTCTGTGGCAGAACCACCTTTGAAACCAAAGATGCACAGGAATGAACAGCAAGCAGTGGCCAAGAATGCTGAATGCAAACCTCAGGTGAAGAGAAACATCACCTTGGAATTTAGTCATTTAAAGAGGTTGTTAAACTCACTAGAAATTTAACAGCTATGTCTACTGAAGTTCAGTTAGTACCTCTTCAGGGTTCTATCCCCACCTTTTCTATAGAGCATCCTCAATTAAAAGAATAGTTACATAAATGAAATATTCTAAGAATAGTTACATAAATGAAATGTTCTTCTACAGTACATCAGTTATTCCTTTAAAGGTTATTTTCCTTTTATTAAAAGCAAGTATTAAAATAAAATTAAAATAATATTGCCAGATTACACATTTGATCATAAATGCAGCAGTTCATATGGAGCCCCTTAAACCAACTCATTATGGAGGCAATTAAACAAAACTGGCAACCACAGAAACTGTTACCTTTGGCTAATATTAATTAAGTAAAACCAACTATTTTGAAAAAACCCAAAAATGTATTCCAAGTTCTCAGTGATCTTGCCATGGAAGAGGTCTGTGGTAGTCTAAAGTCTTCCTGGACTTCCTGTTGTATTCTTATCTCCATAATGCTTTCAGTGCACTTCTCTGGATTTCCACCACTATTATCATCTATCACAACAGAATCTTTGCCCATGCAGAAATCTTATGTCTTTTTCCATCAGCTTCCAGTTTTAGGGAAAGCAAACCTTTGAAAAATATGCAGAGGTACAAACACACCTATGCAAATCTGCTTCCATGAAAACACTTCTATCCCATAAAAATGTAAAATCCAAGCCTTCAAACATTTCAATTCCTTAGGCAATGAAGGAAGATATGCTTTGCTTCACCTGTACCCTCCACATGTACTAAATGCTAAGCATGTTCATCCCTTGATCTTTTAGAGCCCTTCTGTAGTATGCAGCATACGAGACAAGGTTCTCAGGCTTAGATCAGGCTTTCAAACTGAGGTACTTACAGAGCCCAAAACACTTGCCTACTTTTAGGCAACATGGGTTTTTGAAACAGCAGGGACTCACCACAGAAACATGACACAGGAGAAATGCTAGTCTCTAAATTAGTAAAAAGGGGTATTAAAAATATATAATTGGATAAACATACATTAATAACACAAGCATCTTTTGGACGACCATCTTCTGTAATGTAACAGCCAATAGGAAAACCAGGATTACAGAACCTCTGGCCGTCTTCCACATCGTAACACCACGTCACAGGCATGTTGTCCACAATCCTGTAAATGACATAGTGACACTTCACTATTTTTCAAATACACAGTGTAATGGAAACAAAACCAGATGAATGTTAATCTAACTTTGCTACATTCATTACTGAACTACAAAAATAATACTATCCATGGAACTGCACCAATTGCCAATCCAAGTTCCAAACGACTCACAAGCACGTAGCTCTTTAACTGAAACCACTCTATTCACTGCACTGTTTCATGAAGTCCCCTTACAAAACAGCCCAAAGCAGAAAACTCACCCAGTCCAAAGTCATAACAATTTCACTTCTCATTATTTTGTCTTTAAAAAATGGCCAAAATCACCAAATTTTCTAAACCAGCTAAAATTGACAATTTCAAGTTCAAGACAAAACACAAAATTTAAAAAAAGCCTACATCACATATTATTAGTTCTCCAGTTTCCTCATTGCTCTTCCATTGCAAAATACATTTTCATGGCACTCTTAAAACTTTTTTTTTTTGCTATTTAAATGAATTCCTAATCAGGAATGATTAAATGAATTCCTAATTAGGATCCTAATCCTAACCTTATTTATAGCCATCGAAGAGTATGCAACATTTTAATTAGAGGATTTGCATTACCATAAAATTGTAAGCCACCAAACAACTGGGAAAATAATAACTTTGAAACTTGGTGCTTTTATATTATTGCCTCACAAGATTTTTACTCCTATTACCTAAAACTAGGGGGTTTAACTAGGCCAGTTTCGATGAAAAAATTTGTGGAAGTGCACACTCCCACGATGAGCTGCAGAAAGTTATAAGACAGTAAAATACAAAATGTATTAACATGCAACTAACAGTACAGATGTCAAAACAAAAAACATACTTTTAAACATAGAGAAAGGATCCTGTCCCTTCACAAAAGGAACTACTAGAAGGCCCTAAACCAATTTATGTTTTAGGAAGTGTTTTAATTAGCTTAAAGATAAATCCCCAAAATACATCATGTAAAGAAGACTTGAAATTCAGTATCTGCCAGCTTTAATTGCCCAAGGTATATTTTCAAAGGTATATTAATAAACCTCGTATATGAAGACATTAGACAACTGCCACATTTTGTGCACCACTAAACCAAAAAAAGGTCATCCCACTGAAAGTTAACACAATTTTGTACAACTTGCCAAGCTACTGAATTTCTTTACAATTAAGTGTCTTAAAGATACTTTTAAACACTTAATTAAACACAGGAATTACGACTTCAGATAACAAAAGGCACTATTTAATCTGTTGTATATATTAGAACAGACTCTAAATTAGCACTGCTTTTCAAAGCACTTCCGCAGATGGGGGAGAAAAGAGTGGTATGTGCTGTCTTTATCCACACAGCAAGGAGAGAGCTGCATAATCCCTACCAGTGGCTACCCAGCAGAAAAAAACTGCAGCATTCTTGGTTTATAGTGATACCACAGAAAAGGTGAAGACAGGCCATGGAGAGGACTTGCTTTGGGGAAGTTCATTAAAAACTCTTCCACGGGAGCAACTCCACACTTGAGCAAGGGCGGAGTGTGGAGAGTCCTGACCCTGAGGAGGAAGGAGTGGCAGAGACAATGTGTGATGAACTGACTCAATCCCCACTGCCTGTTCCACTCTGGGGAGGAGGTGGTGAAAACTGGAAGTGAAGTTGAGCCTGGGAAGAAGGGAGGGTAGGGAGGAGTTTTAAGATTTGGATTTACTTCCCATTATCATTGTCTGATTTGACTGGTAATAAATTAAACTAAATTCCCCAATCAACAGCAGTTGATGTGTGATCTCTCCCTACCCTTATCCTGACCCTTTCGCTACATTTCCCCTCCCCTGCCCACTCAAGGAGGGGAGTGACAAAGCAGCTCTGGTGGGCTCCTGGTGTCCAGCCAGGGTCAATCCATCAGATGTTTGGACTCAACGATCTTAGAGGTGTTTTCCAACATGCAAACAATTCTGTGCTTGTATATTTGAAATTTTATCTCCATAACATATGCTAGAGCGATTGCTCACTTTTGTCAGTGTCTTCATCTCCTAATCAAATCAAGGCAATATTAACATATTCCAAGTAAGTTTGGTTTGGATAAAGGCTTTCCTTGCATCTATGCAACAAAGACATACTGAGCTGCCTTCAAGCAGCAATGCCAGAACAAATTGATAGTTTAAGTAGCAAATCATTTTTCACAGCTAATCTTCACATTTAAAATGACTTGAAGAGATTATACGTGTGGAGCAAATACACTATTCAAGAGTGTTCTTACATGTCTCTCAAGAACATCTGGTGATGAACAATGTCAGCCAAGATATCAGTACAGTTGTTGAGTCGAATTCAGCATGTCAATTCCTAATCTTATTAAGTGGCTTTTGAAGCCTTAAAAGTACTTTGCACCATCTGTGTTCCCCAGGAATTTCATGATAAATTGAAGCTGGATAATAACCCTCTACTGAATCCTCACTTAGGCTACCTTGTTGATCCCTGTACAACATACCTCCGTACCATACTCCTGGAGCATCCATCATTAATCATAAAATCCAGCCACTGGCACTTTGTGAAGCTGTGGCTAAAGAGGACTAACAGACATACCAGGGATTTTTCACTGGTTCTAAAGTTTTAGAGCAGTGGGCAGATATTAAAAAAAAAACAAAAAAGAAAGTAAAAATGCCATTAAAGGAACTAAGAAACAACCTAAATTTCAGGGGAAGTTTTCACACTGAATAACAGAACTATATCTTACTTAAACCTCAACAGTCCTATCAAGTTAGCTACACTGGTTAAAAAAAAAGTATATGTGAATACCCTAAGTATATTTTTTAAACAATTTCATCTATGGGGAAAGAAACCCAAACCAGTCAGAATACTTTTTTCTATGATTAGTTTTTACACAGTTTGTTTCAGCTTCTATCAGCTTAAGTTATGGGCTTTCCTAAAAAAGAATTAATTTCTTTCATGCCTTGTAGCCTTGGGAAGCTATTTTTAACTTACACACCAAAACATACACAAACTTTTATAGCTGAGTCTTTTATGTCAGACTCATATGCATTACAGAAACTCACAGTGGTGCAAATATTACAAACATATGCAGTATTTAAGAGGAATATAATAAAGTCCAGCATGTTTGAAGCTCCACTTATTTTAGCATTAGGCATATACACTTCAAATCCCTGCAAACAGCTTTCAGAGTTTCTTTATGGCTCCCTTGTTCACCTAGCTGAACACATGACTACTGCCTGTGAACCCTTCTGATGTAACTATCAAATTCCTACTACATTCATTTTCAAGAGGTTCCCAGAAATATTTACATCAATGAACCACAGTTTATCCTCACAAAAGGATATCCCACTTCAGCTCCTGAAAGCAGTAGAAAATGCACTTGTTGCCTTTCCATCGGTTTCAAAATTGAAGGAATGGAATGTGACATTACAGAAAAACAGTTAATGACAGTGGCAACACTTGACTTGCATTTTTATTAAAATACCAAAAAAGTTTAAATCCAATCAGATGAAGATCAACATGTTTGTTCCCACAAAGGAGGAGGCCCATATTTGGAATTCGGGCATACCTGTGAGTGACATCAGTAAATGATGCTCGTGCATTCCTTGCAAAGACATGCTTTGGGAACTCATGCCCAAGTTTTTCCTTCTATTCTTGCACCTGAAAGCTGCTGTTGGCAGAGCATGCCAACACGTCAAGCACTAAACAAACACTGATAACATGGCTGGGTATTTCCAGTGTCAAGACTGAGCCTGCTGATAAACATTTCACAGTTCTTAGATGTGGGTGCAGTGTTTGGAAACTGAAAATCTGCCTGAGATTCAGCACACACATTCAGCCTTGCCCCACCCTTAATGCCCATCAGACGAGGATTCAATGTCTGAGCTGAAACAAAGCCCAAGCATGCTCCAAGGTCAAGCAGGTGGTTACAGAGAGGCTCCGAGAACAGGGGCACTTATGCATTCCTCCAAATTATTTCATTAATTAGTTTCCATTGTCCACCTTTCCCTTCCACATCCACAAACAAGAAACAAATAGTGTATAAAAGTCTTTCAGAACTGTTGATCCTGTCTCCTGGACACAGCATTTGAAGGTGAGTGCATGGGCTCTCAAGGAAAACAAAGACAACATAGCAACAGAATAAAGATCCTGTAAGACTTTTCTCAAGCTGAGGCAGGACTAACTTCTACATTTACAGGTGAAAAAATGCAGCAATATTTTACAGTAAGCACAAAGCTTTGTGTTTAGAAACAGATGCATTTCCATTGCTCCTAGTGCTTATCCTTCAAGTGAAGGAATTTTTTTTATGAAGACAACAAGCAATATAACATTTTATGAAAAAACAGAAGGGGAAAAATTTAAGTGCATATATCTAGTGTTCCATCTGTATTAACTTGCAAATACAGAAATATAAACTAAATTATCACCAACATACTACATTAACCAACCTATGAATTTTCATACCAACTTACCAGTGATGCTGATAATTCAGTAGCATACTTTTTTTCAAAAAGTCTAATTTCTGTTTATCCTCTGGCTTAGTGGTATCATATGTTTTTGTACAAACAGTTTTACATGTCTCCTTCTTGTTGAATGTGAACTAAGAAAAATGAAAGAACCATGAGCACAAAGATGGTAACAAACTGCTTATTTCAGTATATAACAATCTCCTCTACATTTCATTGCCTATACTATTATAATGAAAACACCTAACAAATTACTGAGACTGGGTACATTAACCCTCCAGAGGAGGTTTTTATACTGATGTGTGCTATAAACCTCTCCTGTTCTCCTTGTAGGAGCCCTACAGCAAGAGCTCCTTGTTACTGACTAAAACACTTTCTGTCATGGTTTACCAGATAAGCTATTTGACCTCACAGCAGCCATGCTGTCATATGCAGCTTCAATTGATAAATTTCTCTCCTACTACCTCTGTAGAAGAGAATATGAGAGCTTCAGTCACCAGAAAAGACCAGCAACCTAACACCATTTATAATTCTGTTTTATGGGTGCAATATTTTCAGATCTGGTTCCAAAAAGTAATAGCAGCTGAGCAGCAATAATCAGATTTTGTCAGATCCCAAAGAGAGAAGATAACGTGCCCAGCATTTCAGGCTACAGCTCCACCATGCAAAGCACACAGTTGCAATTAGGTTAAACTGACAGATTTCTATCGTGTGAAATTTCAGATGCTGAAGCTTTCTCAGATAAAGCCCTTGTGAAAATCATCTTCAAGATTCTGATCTCCTTTGGTTACATTTGAATGCAGACATCACCGAACACTCCCTGTCAGAGAACAAACCCTGTAAGGAGACGGTTCTATCCTCTCTCCGAACAAGACTTGGCCAAGATTTTCAGATGGACGCTTCTTTCCTTCTGCTTGACAAAAATCAAACCTGAATTAGAGAAAAGATACAAAAATGAGTAAAATATTCTCAGCTCCAAATCGTGTTCTCAAATCAACATGTTCATCACAATAAAGGAACTATACAGCTTTCCCTGTAGACAACAGTTTCCTCATTTAACCTGTGAAGTGTGAAAAATCACTATCCTGGTTTGAAAATAAACCCAACAAAACAGAACCAACAGTCAAATCTCTTCATCAGAACATTGTAATGTAAGTTTCTTTGAGTAATTAGAAGTTTCCTATTTGGGATTTTAGACAAGAATTAAATCTTCATCTAGAGTTTAATAATGACTCTGAGAAAAAAGCATGCAGGCCAGATCCTGGAATTTGAGGGAAACTAAACAATAAAATAAAACAACACAGAGACAGCTCCCTTACAACAAACACTATTAAACAGGTTATTACAGTTTTATTCACCAATACATTTAATAGCACGTCCTCCACGTTTTTCCAGTCTATTTTTAAATATATCACATTTGTATTCTTCCAAGTGTAGACATAATTAGTGCTTAAACTCTTCCATATTAACATTCAAAATATTCTTTATAGCAGAAACGACATAGTTGTACCAGGCACTGATACATTTTGTGCATTCCTATGATGTGTACAAAGAAAACATTTAACACCTCATTAGGATAATTGATAGGATGTTCGCACCTCATTACCACTTTAACTCATCTGGCATCGGCTCCTAAAGACAGAGGTAATACTTTGATCTACAGTGACAACTAATGCAGTATAGTATCATGTATTTATACACACGTATTTTAACCTTAAGTTACACTACAACAGTGATTCAGCCTGTACGAGGGCCTATAAATCCATGCACTAAAGTATGAGCAAAGACAACCGAGACAAAGGAAGCAATGTAGGCATCCATCTGCTCATTCAAAATTCCCTATCTGTAAACTTATCTCAGTAAAATAAATAGCCATGCCTCAGGGCACACTATTGTAACAAGATAATACTTTTAGGTAAATTAAATTCATCTTTTTTGAAAAACTGACAATTAAAATGGCACAAACAGTATCATATACTTACGCAGTGTATTCATAGGGGAGGACAGACTCAACTGAGTCAAGTCTGTTCACAAACAGCTCGATTCCAGACTGAAAGAGCAGAGATAATCAGCAGTTACATTTAAAGCACTTCTTCAATTCCCATGGATATATAAAAATAGATTTGTTTGAATAAGGTTAAGGAAAGCTGAAAATGTAAGCTTTGTGTAATCATACATCTTGATGTGTAATGAACTACATCTACTGGGCATAAGTAAAGCACTATCTAACCATCACAAAAGCAGTGACCAAATGACAAAAACACTTAAAGGCTACAAGATAGCAGGAAATCATGCACAAAAGTAATACCCTTACCACAGTTGCCAGTGTTTGAGTTTAATGTACCAAGTTAAACATATTAGTCATCATCACAACTTTTGCATAACAAAAGTCTTAAAAGAACATGAAGAAAAGGGCAGATGAGACCAGTACTTCTCCTTGTAATTAAGATGCTCCACAATTTAGTCTCCGTAGTAACTAAAAACTGAACTATGACAATTTCAACAATGTATTCAGACTGATACAACATTTTTAAGTTTGAACAGGATCTCTTTTCAAAAGAGAATGCAAGGATACCCACATTTATCTTCCTGTAAAAGTTATTCAGTAACTCTATCAGCTCTTGAGTAAGAACCTGAAATTCGGTCTGCTGTGGTTTCAGACTAGTTTGGTCTATATACATTAATTACAGATGAGCTAGCTCACTTCTGTGCGAGAGGGAGAGGTCTCTCACTCTTCCCTCTGAGTCTCAAAATCCCTTCACTTATTCTAATTTTGCAGTTCCAATAAATTCCGAGTGTTTGCCTTACACTGCTTTTGGCAGTTATCTGCTTGCACAGTAAATAAATCCAATGGGCTTAAACAGCAAAAAGCTTATCCAAAAAAATTTAAAGAGCAGTTCTTAATATCACAGCAGGAGATAGAATTTTCTTCTTAGTAGCTGGTACAGTGTTGTGTTTTGTATTCAATGAGTGAATAATGTGATAACACACTGAAGTTTTAGTTGTGGCTAAGCAGTGCTTACCCTGAGTCAAGGACTTTTCAGTTTCCCATGCTCTGGCAGCACGGAGGGGCACATGAAGCTGGAGGGAGCATGGCCAGGAGAAGCTGACCTGAACTGGCCAAAGGGTCACTCCATACCATGGAATACCACACTTAGGATAGAAACTGGGGAGTTGGCTGGAAGGGGATGATCACTGCTCTGGAGTAGGCTGGGCATCCATCAGTGGGTGGTGACCAATTTTATTCTGCAACTTGTTTCGCCTGGGTTTTATTCCCCCCTCTCTCTTTCTCCTTTTCATTAAAATTATTATTATTGTTACTATCATTAGTAGTATGAGTATATTTACTTTATTTCAATTAAACTGTTCTTATTTCAACCCACAAGACACTTTTTCCCCCAGCTGTCCTCACTGGGGTCAGCAGGGAACAAGCAGCTGAGTGGTTCTTAGTTGCCAGCTAGGGTTAAAACGCAACACAAATTGAGCTGTCTTATTGTGTAATCAGACAAAAACTGAAGAGCAAAACAAAGGTGAATGCCCTCAAGAACAAGACCTCTCTCTTTCAACAGCAAGCCATCTATTTTCTTACCAACAGAAGAGCAAGCATTTCCTCCCTATGAAAATTCACTCAAGTTTAGCCAAACCAAGAAATTCTGGTGGAAAAGAAAAGATGGAAATGTTCACATGTATCTGTAGCTCAGATAATTCAGTTGGGTATTGTGTTTTACTGATGTACTTTAGCTTTCCATGTGCAAGCCAGGATGCAGTCCTGGGAGACACAGCAAGTTCTGTGAGCTGTTGGCATGATCCACTAAGTGAAGACACACCTTGAGGCTCACCTTTCCCCTGCCCTAAGCCATGCAGACCTGGTGCTCACCTCTGGGAGTGCACGCTTGCCATAATTCTGTAAGCCACTTCAACTCCCTAACACAGCAGGAAACTAGACTGGCAAAAAGTTGGATAGCTTCCTGCCATGTTAAGCTCAAAAAACCAACGTGTCACACAGTTGAATCAATGCAGAGGACAGGAACACATTACCCAGGGGAAGACAGGAATGAAATCTCTCACTCTCAGCAGCAGGGAATTAGACTGCCTCAGCTGGCCACAGCACCATGGCCTTAAATTAGCTACTTTTCACTGGAAAATATTCACATGAATGCTGCAATTTTTCCTAATAATTCTGTGCATTACTGCAGATCAATACATTTGATAAACCGTTTCCCATACAACACCAAACCCTTTTTGAAGCAATCAGTATTTTTTTAAAAACTGAGTAAGGATTCTTTATCTTCAGGCAAGAATTACTATTTAGGTCTGCATAGATCCCATTCCATTTCTGATGATATTCCAAGCAAAATCAGAAGAAGCAGCCAAACTGAGTTTGCCCAAGCAGATTAGCAGGAAACTTGGAGAAAAAGGGTCTCATTGCTCTTAGCTACACACCCCGTTAACATCTCATCCCATCTCACCAAAACAGGACAGGAAATCACAGGGATCATAATAGACAAATAGCAGGTATTGAGATCTGGCATGGGGATCAAAATCCTCAGGCAGAGAAAACCTCACTATTACTGAAATTGCAATTAACAGTGGTAACTGCAAGAAATTTGTGAGAAATGTAAAAAATTAGGCCTCTCCAAATTTAATTTTATCCACTTACATACATATGATACAGCAATATTCTGACCATATATTGTTTCTGCTTACTAGGGACCAGAGTACACTCAGCTGCAGACTACATGGAGAGAATCAGATCTGAAGAGTGCTTTAGATTTGCCCATATGCCTGTGTCTAATACGGAGATTGATGAGAGGTGAATAATTGCAGAAAGAATTTTTGCACTACTACACCTGTTGAGGTGTTCAGCTGCCTGCTGGTGGTACATTTACATTACACAAGTACCGCACTTCACATTTATTAAATGATAAATTCTCAGAAGATAAACATTTGTACATGTCATTTGAGGAATAAAAACACAGAGACATCTGAGAAAGATCACCCCATAAGTGTCTCAGGTTGGTTACAAAAGATAGTAGGCTATGTGGTCCATCTGACAAAAAATAAATTTTTCTTCTACAAGCTTAAAACAGGAATAATCCAAACATAGCAATGTTTTTCAGGGATGTTGTGAAAAAACACAAAATGCAGCTTAAAAGCTTTAGCCTGTATTTGAAAAAAACTGATTCTTTAAGAGGGTGGTGCAGCACTAATACAGGTCACCCAGGGAGGAGATGGATGCTTGGATGTTTCCAAAGTTTGCTTAACAAAAGCAGAACTGAGTTGATCTAGTGTTGACAACAGTGATGCTTTCTGTCCTCTCATGCTGTTGGCACGAGGCTTGCAGTATGTGACCTGCTGAGGCTGCTTTCAAATACCATTTCTGTGGTCATATAAAAGAATGTCCACAGGATATTTTACTCCTACAACTAAAGTGCCTTCATTATGTGCTTGGCTTGTTCCTGGCTCTGCTGATTCAAGACAGCAGAAGGATAAAGTCAGCATATGGTATTTACCAAAAGCATACAGTTTAAGCAGGCTCTTATTCTGAAGTATTATGAACCAGTGCTTCAGGCAATGCAGAAGCTGAGAGCTCAGAAAGTGCAAGACAGCCACTTTCTACAGTAGTAAGACCATAGATCATAAAAATGATTGGTCTTGAACTTTCTTGTATAATACTTGAACTTCAAGCATTAAAGCACAGTCTGCTGTAATTTACATCACAGCAGCAAGAAACAACTTCAAAAGATGCCCCAAAGGAGGAAAGACAATTTTTCATCAGAGGAGATTTACATTAATGCTCCCCATCAGTATCCTTACAAATGAGTTATTTGGTTATGTGAACTTTGCTCATCACTTCTGCATGCATGAAGGTTAGTTTAAGCTTCCCTTGACACTCTGGGGCCTGGAAGCCCCTACACTTCAGGTCCCTGCAGCCCAGGAACACACAGCAAGTAAAGTGTTACTGGGTGCTTACTTTGATATCTGCTCCAGCCACCAGCTGCTCGCTCCTGCCAAGAATGACAACACACCCCTAGGCATGACCTGTCACTGCCATCCTTACTTGCTGCAACTTTCCTGCAGAGATTTGAAAGGGGCCCAAGAGATAACCGGCCGGAGCTTCCTACTTTCTCGACGTGGCCGTATCTCACAGGATGAGCCGACAGCTCTCTCCTTCCCTCGGAAGGATCGTCACCACTTCTCAGCCTGGCCAGAGCTGAGCCAGCAAGCACCTCTGCCATTCCCCTGGGTCCTCTGTCTCAACAATTTCCTTTTCAAGGAGCAATGGCCATAAACTAAAACACGAAAAGTTACACTCCAACACGAGGAGGAACGTCTTTACACTGAGGGTGGCAGAGCACTGGAACAGGCTGCCAGAGGGTCAGGGAGTCCCTGCCTCTGGAGACATTCATACGCGGTCCTGTGTCACCTACTCCCGGCCATCCTGCCTTGGCGGGATGTTAGACCAGATAATCTCCGGAGGTCCTTTCTACCCCTGACCATTCTGTGAGCAACTTGAGCACAGCGGGAACCGAACCACGCTCCGAGTCCCCGCAGCTACAGCCCCCGCGCCGCCGGGGAGCCTCGGTACGGAGCAGCGAGGCGGCTCCAAACCCTCCGGACAAACCCCACCACACAGCCCCCGCGGCAGGCGGACAACACGCAGGCCGCGCCGCACCCGGGCGGCCTCAAGGGCCTCCCCCTCGGCGCCCCCGGGCTCACCTTGCACTCGGGCTTCTCCTTGCCGGCCTCGCAGAAGTTGACGGGCGCCAGGCCCGGCAGGTAGAAGGCGGAGGCGGGCGCNGTTCGCTTCCGGGGTGTCTCGCGCCCCCGTTGCCACGGCAGCGCGGCCCCGTCCCGCCCGCAGCGCCGGGAATGCGTGAGGAGGAGCCGGGCGGGCCCAGAGTGGGGACACTGCCCTCCTCTTCAGCACGGGTGCCATGTCCACTTCTGGGCTCCTCAGTACGAGAGACAGGAGCTCCGGACTGGGTGCAGCGGAGGGTGACAAAAATGATCAAGGAACTGGAACATCTCTTACCGGGACAGGCTAAGAGAGCTGGGCCTGTTCAACCCCGGGAAGAGACGGCTGAGACCGGACCTCATCAATGTTTATCAATGTTGAAGGGAGGGTGCCAAAAGGGTAGAGCCAGGCTCTGCTCGGCGGTTCCGAGCAATAGGACGAGAGGCAGCGGGCACGGGAAGTTCCACCTGAACACGAGGATGAATTTCTTACAGTGCGAGTGACTGAGCTCTGGAACAGACTGACCAGAGAGGCTGTGCAGTCTCCCTCACTGGAGATAGCCCAGAACCATCTGAGCACAATCGTGTGCCGTGTGCTCTGGGGTGATCCTGCCTGAGCACGGAGGTCGGACCAGATGTCCCACTGCAGTTCCTTCCAGCCTGTCCCATTCAGTGATCCTGTGAATGTCCACAGGTGATAGATAGGAATGGTGCTCAGCTGCCATCTGGGACCCCCGCACCTGGGTAGTCAATCCCAGCAAAGCCTGGGTCCACTGATCCTGGTCAGGCTGCACTGGCTTCATGCCTGTCCTGCAGTCCTTACTTCTTGAAAAATAAATTTTGTCTTTTGAAAAATATATCATTTTTAAAAATAAATTTTGTCTGGGTTGGGTGGTTTTGTGTGTGTTTTTTCTTAATTCTCAAGGGTTTCACTGGGAGGAGGGAACTGCCATGCCCAGACCCTTTTACCAACACTCTTAAATTCCCAATAGTTTTCAGTTCAAGAGTTCCTAAGTGAGGAAGGGGTTATTAGAATATAATTTCAAAGCACTGAAACAAAACAGGAGCTTCTTCTGGGTGCAACAGAATATGGTTTTCATTGGAAGAGGTGGTGGGGGGAGAGTGAGGCTTCTTTTTACAAAAATATGAAAAAGTTCACACAAAATATAATCTCTTCAAAGTAGAAAATCCAGTCTTTATTCCTCACTTCCCATTGGTTCTTGTGGGGAATTAATGATGTCACAGCTAGACAGGGAGCAGACACCCCTGAAGGCTGGATGGTCAAGGAGGCAGGATGGCCTCTAGACTCAGGTTTCGTGTGAGCATGGCTTGATGCTGCCCATACCAGAACCCAGAGCAAACAACATCTCTGGTTTGGGTCTTTTTAATTCTCATGGGTTTTCAGCTTTTTAATTCTCGTGGGTGGACAACTCTTCACAGTTTCAAACCAAATTCTCGGGATGAGACATACTGCTGGCTGAGTGGAGCTGGGAGGAGGCAGGCAGCTGGACAGACACACAGATGTTGGCTGAGGTGGCTGTCCATTGCAACTGAGTGTTCAGAACAATCCGTGTCCCCACTCTCTCCACATCACCGATGGCTGCTGTCATACATATAGCACTGACAAAAATCTACTGATAGTAATCCCCCCCAAAAAAACCCCACATTGTAAGAAGGGCAGACATTAAAAATTCTGTTTTGATAATGTAGGAAAGGACATTGGGCAGATTATCATTTTACCTTTCCCTGCTTCCTAAAGCGTTCCATCTGTTTGGGTTTGTGCAGCTTGAGAAACTCCAAACACCCTCTCATGAAAAACTATTTTTTGTATATGCTGCAGCATTTCCACTAATTGCCTTGATTCTCACAACATCTTTTATTTCAGTTTTGCTATTTATTACAGGCTTGGGGGAAACACAATCCTACAGTAGCCAACCTGTCTAGGGCAGAGTGAAGGTTCAGGTGGGTCAATTCACACAGCATCTGACTAGATACAGGGTTGAGCATCTAAGCTCAAGAGCACATAATATACCTTAGGTAAGGCTATTCTAATATTTTTAATGAATTTTCAACATTACACAAACCATTCTTCAAATTTGAGATGAATGCATGTTAATTTATAGCATATACATTAGATATTTTTGAACTCTCCATATATTTAAAATATAAGTTGTTCATCTACCTTTCTCATTCCAATTCCTACTTGTCTCATCCTGTAGATATCCTAAGAGCACAATTATATGATCAAGCCTTATGACAAGCACAGCTGGAGAAGAAATCCCAGTTCCCTCTTTTTATTTAAAAATACTCATGGTTAGGATAATCAGGTTGTAAATGGCCCAAGTTCAGTTTCTTTTCTGCCACAAGGGAGTTCAAACCTATCTCCCATTTCCCAGGTTAATATTCCAAGCAAATTACTTTTGTGGGCCTAATTCCATTCCTTCACATGAGAGAATATTTAAAAGCCTTTGCCCATCTAGTCCTCCTCTTCCTTGAGAACACTCCGAAAGCTGCGCCGTGAGTAGGAGTTGTGATGTGTGCATAAATGCTTTGTGATCTGCTTAGATCTCTCCTCTTGCTCTGCCTTCGTGACTGCAAAACCTGCTGAGTCAGAGCTATTTTAAGGACTGCTCTGTCAGCTGGTCCAAACAGGATTTCTGTGGATGTGGTGCCATATACTATGATGCTCTCTCCTCACTGCTCTGCAAAGGTGATATGGAAAAACAGTTTGTAGTCCATTATTCTGGAACAACTACAACCATGGGTTACAGTCCCAGGGATGGCTGTGGTCCTGAGATTCAGTTTGATGCTGGACCAAACACATCCTCTCTAATTTACTGAGAAAGTCTGTGGGAACTTGCTTGATAATTTCTCTTGAATTTCCCTGCTATGAGTTTTATAGCTATAGGTTACAGTTCAAGAGGTGTGGTTTTAGTACGGGAAGAACAAGTATCATAGGTTTACCATCAGAAATTTCAAGGTTGTGCAAGACTGTAAAATAAAATGCAAGAAAAAATACTATTTCAGAGCCTAATGAACCAACAGAAGACAATGCAAAAAGGGCATTCTGGTTTTTGTCTTGGTTAATTATTGTCATAAGAAAATACCAAGATAAGAATACAGAGCAGTTGGAAACTTCTGGGGATATAAGTGTCACTCCTTGAAAAGTGTTACCACTTCTTTTTATTAGAAAGTGTTGTGAATAACTTTTGCTGTTCTTGTGATGGTTCTCACATTTTGCTGCTCACATCTGGGCTCCAAGGGGTGCCTTCTTCATCTGAGTATTTATAGTTCCCACAGTTTAACTCTTCATTGCAGAAACAAAGTCCTACAAGTCCCTCATATCCTAAAGCTCAGTGTTTAATGCCTTCTCCTAGCACATTCCCTCCTTTGCTTGAGTGCCTTAGCAGCCAAGCTGTGAGGCTGTTCCACTTGCTGTGGGAACAGACAAATAGTCCTTGCTGCGGCAGGTACAAGCACACAGTTGTTTCCCCCACTAGAGGTTACAATTCTGCTCCAGTTTTAGTGCCAGAAGGCAAAATAATGCTATGCTGAGTAATGTTTAGGGTGCTAACTGGATATAACTAATGTCCATTTTGCTGCTAATTGTTGTTTAAACTTCTATTCTTTTTTTAAACTTTAATATAAACTATCTGTTTGCCGCCTGGAACCCAAAGCTTCCCTAGCAACTAAAATCCAGAATTTTGTAAATAAATGCATTCTTTTTCTCTCCCGAGGCAACCAGCACTAACAATGACAAATTTCATATTTGTCGTTCATATTTTGGGGGGAAATCCTGTGCTATTAAGAAGCCCCTACACTGGTAGGTTGGCCATTTTTCTATTTGCATGCGAGGTGTGCTTCTCCTTCAGGCCCATGTAGAGCCACAGACTCTCAGGAAAACGTGTCCTTTTGTACAGAAGCCACATCATTACCTGAGTAAACAAAGCAGTGTTCTGAGTAGTCACAAGGTGTGTAGAAACTCATCTGGTTGTGCCACTGCTGATTTTGTTTGGCTTTTATGACTTGCAAGTCTGGTTTTGTGGCACTTCTTTTTTTTTTTTTTTAATCTGTGTTCGGGCATTAGATTCAGCACTCCTGTGATTTTATGGCCAATTTCAAATTAATATTTAACATAAATCCTTTCAGGCTTTTGATAGGCTATGGAGGCCTATGGCCTTTTTCCCTCTGTTGCACAGGGCACTAGAAACACGCAATCAGTCCTGTGCCTGACTCTCTAAGTTAAAAAGAGAAGGGAGTGTCTGAATAAGACAGGCAAAGAAGAGCTCTGTTAGGTAAAAACAGCTAATGAATTACATGCCTGAACAACAGGGCAGGGCCTTTGGAGAAATGAGTGTGCCAAGAGGGACGTGGTGATGCCTTGCAGCAAACACAAGCCAGACTGCTCTGGGAGGGAGAGGGGACAAGTGGTGCCAGCCAGAGCAGCCTGCACACTCTGGGCCTTGGGAGCAGCTACGTTTATAGCACGTTTCAGCTCTTGCCATTGGTAAGGTTTCTGTGAGGCCCCTGGTGAGTTTTAAACCAGCACTAAAGAAAGTGTGGGAACATTGCGGTTTGCCTGGTTCACATCTCCCATGTTTGGAGCAGGTCTGGTTCAGGCTGCACCAATTAGTGTGTAAAAATATAACGCCATTAACATCAGTATGAATTACAGAGATTGAAAAGAAACAAACCCTTATACTGTAATATGTTTGTGGATAAAACAAAGGGAAATGCTTCCTTTTTATACTCTGTGACCCCCAAATCAGCTGAGCTGGTTACCTGTTCAGCAGTAAGCATGGTCAAGTAATAGTTCACTGTCAGCTTAAATGCATAGGCTTATTTAAATTTTCAAGCTTAAATCACTCTTAGTTGTCACTGATTTCTGTCAACTGGGAAAAGGAGAAACTGCTGTAGATTTTTTTTTTCCCCCAAGAAACTGCTCAGGACTGCTCTTTGACAAGAGTTAAACTAGATCTTTTTGTAAAAATAATTTTAAAAATATTATAATCTATTTGTAGCTCATAAATGGGAACACACAGAGACCGTCTGCTTATTACCAGTTAATCTGCAGTCACATTTCTGAAGTGTTCTGTCCTTGCCCTGTATTCTCCCATGGCATGACAATAATCACACTTGTAATCAGCTACAGTCATTGATAAAGGTCTTTACCCAAGGCCAGTTCCTGGTGGTGGATTTTCTAGTGGCTTCTGATTGTGAGAAGCCTTTTGGAGCAGCACAGTAAAGGCTGCAGAGCTGATTTGAGATGCATCTGCTGGAAATCTAGACATGAAGGCATTGAGGCAGTTAAATCCTTCTGAGACTCCTATTTTACCACTAATTTCAATTGAGAGTTATGTTCCAAATTACGAGCTCGGTATTCAAGTACACTGAGTTTGCACTGTGCTCCTTAGGTCTTAATTTCAGTCCTTGAATTTTGTAAACGGTATGATGGATATTTATAGAAAAAATATTTATAGCAATGATTTCCCCCTACCAGTGCTGCAGGAATTGCTTTGCCACATGTCTGGCACTGCCTGGTATTCAAGTCTCTAAAAGGACTATCTATGTAGGATTCCATAAGAACTGTTTAGAAAGGGAGTTTCTCAATAATCCCTTCTGTTCCTGGAATTTTATGCCCTGAAGTATGAGAAAGGTGATCTGTTGTAACATTTAAGTTTGCTTTATCCATGTGATCTAAGTGAACTATGACTGTTCTCCTGAAAGACTTAAGCTTTTTTAGATTTCAAACTATTTTGGTCTTGGGTATAAAATAGCGTAATTACCTTGTTAAATACATTATGAATTACATATGAAAAGTTTGTTTGTTTTTTCCAGGTCTGGAGATTCTGAATTTCATCTCCTACTCCTAGTATTGAAAAAAGGGGTAGATGGCAGAGCCCGATTTCCCTACCTTGCATCACCACAATTTTCTTATGACTAGTCCTTACACTAACCTGTCTTGGGAAAAATATCAGCCTTGGTATTTTCAGGCTCTGAGAAACACTACTATCAAAATAAAAAAAATAATCCTGAGCTGACTAAAATTGTTCTTTAATACACAAGATTTTCAAGTAGTGAAGAGAGCAGGACTGGGGTAAAGCAATGCTGGAGTGACAGTGACAGTGATACCCCCTGGTACCAAAACCTGTCTTGAAATAAATCCATGGCAACCAGCAGCTAAAATGATGTATAGGTTGTCTTAAATGACATCAGGCATCAGGCTGGTACCTTATAGAGATGTTACAGAAACATCTATGAGTTGTCTTTGTCCTGCCAGGGAGTTGCAGTGGTGACAGCTCTGTGGGACTGTTGTACTACATGAATTGGTGGGTGGGACTGCAAACATTCTTCTGAGGATCCCCTTGGTGGAAAGGGCAGTCCCATGGCCAGGCCAGCCTTCCACCAAGTTTTCAACGTTTGGAGCACTTACCTGGGCTCAGCCCCTGCCTGCAAACGCTGGGCAACATGACTGATTCCTGCCTCTCAAACTGGGGTCAGAGCAGGCGATGCATGGCAGGAGATGACTGAAAAGGTCACGAAACAAGCAGCTATCAACTGGTGACTTGTGCTGTGAGGCAGCAGGCAAGTAACCTTGCTCCATTTTATGGTAGGGCTTCACCTGCAAGTGCCCGCTGTGAGTGAAATTGCCTGGGCTGGTGCTGTCCTTTATCAATTTCACTCTCAGCAGGCTCTGCAGGTGAAGCATTTCATTGTGGGAGTTGGATTCTGCTTTCTCCTTGACAGCCTGAAATAAAAAGTGGAGAAAGGAAAGTAACTAATAAGCAGAGAAAAGCAAAAGCAAGACAGAGAACCACAAAAAGCAGGATGTGTGTTAAATGGTAATGGTAATGCAGTGCAACCAGCCCTTTAAACTGGGGAGAATTTGACACTGGAAAGCATTTTGCTTAGCTCTTGTAAGCTTGGCACTTTGATGTAAAAAAAGTGAAAGGACATTGCAATTAGAAGTGAAAAATTATTGTGAATAATATTATGTTTAAAATACCATGTAAGACGATGTGGGTAGAACTAAAAGGTAATTTTCTTGATCATCGGCCTAACAGAGAATTTTTGTGGCTGTTTCTGGGAGAAATCCAGGCAATTTTTTTTTTCTTGCTTCTGCGGATTCTACATTTCAGATTTATATGCCTTGTTTTTTGTGGATTTTGCTAAGGTTTTTTTGTTGCCCTTTCTTAAGACAATGTGTGTGACCTTCAGTGTTGCTGGTTTCCTGATGTCACTTTCCTTGGCTTCAGAGAGAAATTTAGCAGCCAAGATGAGAACTGCAAAATCAGTATCTGCATCTGAACATCTGACTGCCTGTCAAAAGAAGTGCACTGGTTCAGGGATGGGGATGCCAACACAACTTTGAAGTTCCCAGACACATCTCTTTTCCAGTCAGTTACATCCTAAGGCTTACTGGGAGAGGGGCACAGCCCAGAGCCAAAGCATTTGAGCCGGTTCCTGGCTCCTAGTGGAATTGCTTGCAAGAGACGATTGCAGAGCCACAAGCATCCTTCTTTACCAGCAGTGAGCTTGTACCTTGAACCAGGTGCCTGCGTGCAGCAGGGAACAAGGGAAAGTGATGCCTGTAACTCCTGCGGGATATACCCCACAGCACTGGAAACTGTCCTAGATACGTGTTCAGGAGGCAATTACAGTGTGTAGCCCATCCCCAAAGTTTTGTGGATAAAGAACAGCTTTTGCTGGAGTGACATGAGGCGTGTGCAGCTGTACCTGGTGGCTTGTGGTTTGCTGCTGGTTAATGTGGGAAAACTGGATGAAAGGCTGCTGCTGCTGAGGAAGGTAATCTGAGTGGAAAAGATCACAAATCAAGCAGAACTCTTGAGTTTCAGGAGAGGAGCGAGCAGAAGCAGTGGACTAATGAACTTAAACCAGTAGACTTCAAGACACTCAAAGAATTGGTGAATGCAGTCTTGTGGAAAGGAATTTTAATGGGAAAGGGAGCCCTGGAGGACTCTCAGCTCCTAAAAGAGGCGCTGAAGACGGGATGAAAAACTGCTCTGATGCAGGAAGCTCCCGGCAGGAATGGGGCGAGGCCAGTGTGACCACGTAGGAAGATGACCTTCAAAATGACAGTCAAAAAGATGGTATAAAAGGTGGCTTGCAGACAAGCAGTGCAAGGAAGACTTCTGATGCTGTCCCATGTAACGCTCTGATGGATAAACTACAGGGATGTCATCTTCATTAAACTACTGCAGAGTGGAGCAAAAAGGAAGCAAGGGATCAGCCAAGTATGTGCAAGACAGAAGAGGAAGAAAGGTGTGGGGAGAGAAGGTGGTACAAAATGGAGTAACTTTGTTTCCTCTAAGAATAACAAAATAATGTCCAGACAAAAAACTTAGCACAATATTACAGATCTAGTGTTGTAGTTTCATGCAAATGCCTTTGCCTTCTTAACAAGGTGTGTGACTGTAAACAGAACAGGATTTGCTGGATCAGTCAATACAAACTTGCCACAAGCAGACAAAAATATTAAGATCCTTTGCATGATGCTTTTTGTTTTTCCAAGTGAGGGAGAAAACCAAGCAAACCTACTGCAACTCCTCCCATAATTCCCTTTTATGTTTTAGAGATTGGGGTCTCTAAGCACCCAAATTTGAATGATTAGAAACAACCAAGAGGTGCATTTTTCTACTGGCTACACTGCAAGAAGTGGTTTTGCCACCTCCCACACATAAACTGGTTTAATAAGGTTATGTGGCCTCATTTGCAAATAAACTTCTTTCTGAAGTGCCCTCGTTACCCTTTTCAAAGTGATGTGTTAAGAGTGCTTAGATATTTCAGGGGAAAGAGTGCATCAGGAGAGGTAGATCCTCCTATAGATTTTTGTATAAGTTCTCTGCTGAGATAATTTTTACAGAATTACATGCTTTAAAGATTTTTTGTAAATATATATCTGCCAATAACTGGATGGAGGTTAGTGTAAAAATTAAATTAGCAGTCAATGAGATTAGGATGTCAAAAAATTAGGTAAAACACCAGTTTCAGGAATTATTATCTCTGCTATTCTGTATTATGAATTCATTGTAAACCAGAGGAATGCTGGAAATTTTGAATTACATGCTGATTTATATCTTCCATATCTCACCAAAGGTAATAAGATTGTGTAAAATACAGATAAATGCAAAACTGCCTCTTTGATTTATGATTGGTGGGAAAAAATTTGACCAGATGGTGAAAAAAATCTATGCATGTTATTTACATAGGAAAGAGACAGAAATTCTTGGGAAGTTCTGGTGAAATGAAGATGGCTCTCTCAGTGACCTTTTCTCTCTGGAAATTACAGTACATTCTCTGGGAGGTTTACTTAACATGGGATGTATGGGTCACTGTGCAAATAGGCAGGAGCAGGAAACAGGCTGTAATGAAAAGAATCACACCTGACGTGAATTTGCTAACAATTCAAATCTCAGGATACCTGTAATGAAAATCATCTCTAAATACTCCTACATGGTGGGTAGGTCTGAAAATGTTGTGTGGCATTGCTCAGAAAGAGGTGTTTGTTTGCCTTTCTTGGCTTTGGATGAGCAGGAATACAGAGCAGTGCTACAGAGAAAATGGAAGGTAACACAACTCAAAATCTCTCAACACCAAGAAATTTGCAAGTCATCTTTCTTTTTCAGTTTCAGTGGTCTTCTAAATAGCATGACTTTGCAACATGTAGAACAGTTATACTCCTAGATTAAAAGAATAGAAAATTGAAGTCTGGAAAGGGTAAGTTCTATTGTGGTATTACATGGTGCTGTAGCTGTATTCACAGACACTGAAATTAGGTGCACTGGCCAGTGTGTTGTATGTTGGATGTTTGACAACACTGTTTCAGCAAGGATCAGCTTCTATATGTTCCTCCTTCATATACATAAGTGCAGAGTGGTAGTCTGGCAGGCTGATAATGCATTTGATACAGGAATATATGGATTCACATGGATTGTAAGATCTCTTGGTACTGTATTTGTGTCTGAAGCATGTTGAATGCTTCAGGAATTTTGCTAGCCAAGAAAAAAAAAAAAAAAGAAAGAAAGAGTAATCTGTGCAGACTTGGCCTGCCAAAAATTGTGATTCTGGAAGCAATTACAGAAAATCAACACCTTGGGTGTGGTGCGAAAAGCTTAATGAAGGACACAATTGTATTTGTGTGATCTGGCTGAATGGAAAATACACGCAGCTGAATATGCAGCCTCATTGATTCAGGTTGGGTGACGTGTTTGGATTGCAGCAAGTTGTCTATGTAGTGTTGCACTGATTGTTTGCAACTTCTCCTAAAAGTCCATCTGTGCTAGTGAAGTAGGCAGTACCTACACTGCTGACTTTATGTTAAGAAATGAGATTGTAGAAATGTTGGTTGGACGGCACCCTGAAGATTGCCCCACTTGAAGCAGGACTACCACCACTGTTAGGTCAGCTGTGCCTTTATGCAGCCAAGTTGTGAAAACTCTCCAGGAACCGCCACCACTTCCCTGGAGCATCTGGTAAAGAAAGCTTTCTTAATAGCAAGCCTGAGTCTCCCCACCTGCCATGTGTGCCTGTTGCTCCTTGTTACATTCTCTGAAACCACCAAGAATCTGGATCAGTTATCTTTGTACCTCCTTTTCAGGCAGACATAGGTTGCTGTTGCATCGGGCTCCCTTTCACTGGGAAAAACAAGCCCAGCTCCCCCGCTCCTCATGCTGCATCTGCATTCCAGACGCTGGACCATGGTGGCACCCCTTAGTTGGACTTTCCAGTTTATTTCACATCCCCCTTGGGACAAGAGTCCCAAAACTGGATGTTGTACCCCACCTGCAGACTTACCAGTGCCATGCAGATATCCACTTCAATCTGCTGGCCACCCTTCTCCCAGCACTCTGATCATGCAATCTGCAGATAGTATTTGCAATAAGGCCACATTCTAGTCTCATACTCATCACCCACCACAGTCCCCAGGTCCTTTACAGTGGAGCTGTTACTTCACAGCTGTAGGTTATTCTGTACCACACACAGAACTTTCTAATGTCTCCTTGGTAAACTTCATAGGATTGCTGAGATTGCTCCTGTGGTAGAGGAACATAGTTCTTGCACTTGCTCTTCTAATTTTTCACATTTTTAGAGAATACTGGTGGCACAGCAACATAGCTCCAGGCACTACCAACTCTTTCAGTTGCTCAGAGCCCCCAGAAGTCTCTCAGCTCCTCTCAGTGACACAACATACCTTGATCTCACAGGGACACTGAAAATCTATTTTCTTTACTTTCTTGATTTCCCACACCCATCTTCATTTTTCTTAAGCCTCACGTATTCATCTTCATTAATTTCTTTTTTTTATCTAGATGGTTTTTTCCTGAATGGTGCCCACTTCTCTGTGTCACTAGCAAGGAGTATTAGTGCTGAGGATCCCAGGCAAGAGCAGCTCCTGTGGGAGGGGGAGTGCCATGGCCGTGGCCCACTGTCCTCTCTCCTGCTCTTTGCTTCTTCACTGAGCCAAATAACAAAGCATTTGTTCCTGACAAGCAGATGGGATGAATTGGCAAGGAGCCCGGATTCCTTATAACTTAATCTCTGTCTACTCAGCTGCAAGTGAGTTTTGTCTCAAAAGAGCATGATTTCTTTGGCTTTCCCACCAAATATTTGCTCACTGACATATTTTTATTCTCACACTGTTTTCCCGAGAGAAGAAATGGGTAGTTAGATTTCCAGCTACTGTGGAAAATGATCCGTGGGTAAGGGAGGATGGATGAGAGGCCATTCACTAAAAGGCAGGTTACTTCTGATGAGTATATTGTGCCAATTACAAGGTTTTTTTCTCTCTACAAAATGCTTTCCTACTTCAAATACCATAACAGAAGGAATTCAAGGCGTAGACGAGCATGGTCTTCCATTTACTCCAAGGAATTCCTGTTGAGCTAGATGAGTTGAGGAATTCACATTGAATGACTATGAAGTTTCATGGTAGGCTGCTCTGAGCAGTTTTGGAGAGTACCTAGAATTTTTACTGCATTGTAAAGCCCATTTTGTTAGGAATGGACAAAAATTTAAAAATTAAATTAAGCTGTCAAGTGAAATCACATTTCAGTGTGCAAGAAGTCATAATCATATTCCTTTACCTAGAATATAGCAACAAACCTTTAAACATCCATAACCTCTTTCTTTATCAGACAAAGTGCAAATAATTGTTTTGTTTTTCTCTCTTGATCATTTTTTTCAATTCTTACAGAACTGGAAGAAGGAATGGACACATGTAATTCCTGCAGAAACTACAGGTGGGATGTAGCCCAAAATCCATCCAGGGATATGAGATGTCTTCAGTCTTCCGCAACTTCCCACTTTTTTGAATAAATTGCTGAGTGAAGGGGTAAGCACTGGCTGGCAGTGAGTAATTGGCAGGTATGGAGATTCTACTACCTGCCATCAAGCCAAGCCTAAAGCCAGGAACCTAGTCATACAAGTATATCAGATATTCCCAATGTGTCCTGAAAGGTTCCCAGCAAAGGCAATAGTTTCCATTTTACCTGCCTTATAAGATTCAATCTTCCCCTGCCAAGAACAGAGAGCTCCCAATAGACACATCCTAGGTAATGAGTGAGAACAACTGTAAAAGGAGTCAGGCTTTGAACCACCAGGAGCCTGGTTTCTCCCAGAGAGGAGTGATATATTTTGTCAGGAGTTGATTCAGGAATGAAGGGGAGGAGTGCATGGGGCACTGAGGGCTGGCAGGAGACCGGGAGAAGCTGGCTCCATTCCTGGGACTTCATGTTTTTCCAGTGTGTAGCAGGAAACTTTTGATGTAAATTATCTGTGTGTCCCAGGGCTGAGAGCAGAGGGCACCTTACAAAGTGAAGATCAGGTGCTGGTGCTGCAGGTAGGCAGACAGCAAAGACCCAACCCCAGAGGGCACCCACCATCTCTTGCTACTGCTAGTCAGGGCTATATTTAGAAACTTTGGTTAATGAGTAAAAGATATATGAGGAAATAGCTGCTACTTCTGTGCATAGCAATGGTGCTTGGTGGCACTCCTGAGGCCAAGAAGCCGTGCCTGAGGCTGTCATGCTCACTCGGTGAGCGTGGGCTCCTTGAGCGCTGTGCCCTGGCTGTTCCCTGCTCCAGCACTGCTCTTCTCCACTGCCTTGGCAGCCCCAGCAGAAGGAGAAGGCTTCACCAGCCAGAGAGCCACCACCCTGCTTTAACCTCAGCAGTGCCCGATCAAAGCGGAGCAGCCGTGCGTGTCCACCCCATGCTACCAAACAAAAGGCTGCCAACCCACTCTGGGCCTTGGGATGGCCCCTGAAGTGGCTGCTGAAGGCTCCCTCACTGCCAGTTGATAAGTTTGGTGCTTTGCAATTCCCCTTTCCAATTACTGGCCCTGCTCTCAGCGCTGGCTGGGCCTGGTGTGTGCCAACAGCCAGGCAGCGACGCAGGGACTGCGGGACTTAGGGTGGAAAGAGATGGGAGAAAAGGTGAGCCAGAGCAGGGACTTGCATCAATCAATGGGAGGGCATCATCTCACAGCTGCCTTTTGCAGAAGCCCTTGGAGGCACCTGCTCAAATAAGGATGGAGTCATCTGGATAAGCCATGTAGCAGCAGCCCTTGTAAGTGTGGTGACAGGGACTTGGTGAGTATCCAGGCAAGCGATGTCATGGCAAGTGGATGTTGAGGCCAGGTGACCACAAATATCTTTCTGAAGTGGCTTAGGTATAATTGATCATTTGAGAGGCATGGAAACAGAGAGGGTGAGCCCTAGTACCATTTATTCTTTATCTGCGTTGCCATAATGCTAAAAGGATCTTGGGGGAATTGTCCATATAAATCCAAAGATTCAACAGTTAAATATCAACACTGCTATTCGAGGTATTGTGGGTTTGATGTTTTACCTTATCTTAGGCACATTGTAATTTCTATAACATCCATGTAAAGTGACCTGAAGCTCCAGAACTGACCTTCTGTGACTCTGAGTCAACAAATAGTGATCCTGCAGTCATCAGCTATCTGCTGGCTCACTTCACAGAGGCACTGACATAAAGCAGTGTGCCCAGTGAGGATGTCTGTTGGAAATTCCAGCTGGCATAAGACTGGAATCCTCCTCTCATCTCCTGAAGCAGGTAGAGCACTGCTCTGTGCCAGACATCCCTATGGCACATTTTGTACCTGAGACTGCTCTGCAAGTAGGACAAATCATGGTGGAGCTCATGCAGCCAGAGTTGCTCACAAGGGATGGATGAGCAACCTGTGGAATTCAGAGGGAAAAAGTGGGGAGTTAGCATCTTTATTTCCCCACCTCCCCAAATTCCCTTTTCCTGGGAGCTGAGCTGCTCACCCAGGCTGGCACTGATGTTTTATTGGTGTGAGATTGGAATCCAGCTGAGACTGCCACTGCAGGTCCTGCTCTTCACAATTAGCTGAGAAGACAGGTCTCCAGAGGGACAAAGGGCTTCTCACCAGGAGAAAGAGTCTCTTTCCTTTTGAGCAAATCCTAAGTTGAGAACAAAGAGACTGCTGATACTGCTGGATGGGTCATGATTTTTAATACTCTAAAGAGATAAATTTCTGAAAAGATTTTTTATTCAAAAAAAAAAAAACAAA